>MJUU01033215.1:32301-88771 GCA_002080025.1 Modiolus philippinarum | reverse complement strand
CCCCCCCCCCCCCCCCCCTTCAAGTTAAATGGTCGGTCCCTTAGGAATTTGACTCCCGATTTGACTACAGACGATAAAATTATCTTATCAACATGTCTGTAATAAAATTATTAAAGGATAACAATATGTCTAAAGAATGTTTATTTTTCTTTCAGAAAAGAAGACTTTCTTCATCAGTCAGTATATCGCTATTTAATTGAGTGCTGTGTCGTCAATAAATATTTAATATTTTGGAAACTATTAAGAATATGGATTCAGACGCTTTTGTTGACACTTTGTAAACGAATTGTGAAGTTATTTACCACGAACATTACTATTAAAGATTAAAATGTCGCAACTTTGCCAGATGGAATCATTTTTATTTATATATTCTATTCAACAATAGTGAAAACTTCTAACGAAATGAAGGAATAACTAAATACCGAAATGATACTTTTTTTAAAACAGGACAATGGAACAGAAACCTTTCCGATCTGCCATCCAATGTGTTGTGTGATTTGTTTTCCTTTTATTTTCGTTTGGTGAAAGGACCATCATGCAAACCGTTGTTGTGTTTTATTCAAATAAACCGAATATATATTATTTCACCCTTTTTCATTTATTTAAGCATTACAGATGTCTTTAATGTCTTAAATGAGGACTAACTAAACTACATAAGTGCGTGTTCTTCTGCCTCTATGGTGCAAATATTATCTATTTATCGTTTATCTATTTGGACTTTTATTTTTATTTTTTCATTTTTGCTGGTACCTATTTATCGTTTATCTTTTCTATTTGGACTTTTATTTTTATTTTTTAATTGTTGCTGGGGCAACAGCAAAAATTAAAAAATAAAAATAAAAGACCAAATAGAGAAGATAAACGATAAATAGGCAATATTTGCACCATCGGTCTACGTAGTGTAATACAATAGTCCGTTCATTTAGTGTTAGGGCAAGGATTCACTTCTGAATTTGAGCAACAGTAATTTAGATACTAGGTAAACTGTACATTTTGACAACTCCTGTCTCAGAATATATAACATAACTTTTTTTTTTAAAATGTGTACATTTAAATAGTGTACAATGTAAACATGATTCACACGTACACTGTCTATTATGGACATGCTCTTCTGTTCAGTAACATTTATTTGTTTTTTTTTTTTTTTTTTTTTTTTTTTTTTTTTTTTTTTTTTTTGGTGACTTTAAACTTTGGATATATATATTCTTCGATTGGGTTCTTGGTTGATGTTTACTAACTTTTGCAACAAAAAAAAACATATGCAGACAAAACACTTCTGAAACGTTTCTATAGTAATAAAGAAAAACTTAAAAACGTTTTTAAAGGGTTGTTAAAAAGTTTCTAAAAATGTTTATGGAAACGTTATATTAACGTTAAACAAGGTTTTGATGAAACGTTTTGAAAAACATTTAAGGGGGTAGACCTGGGTAGGCCTAAAATTTTCCACTCGTTTAATTTTCTTAATATTTTCAGCATTAAAACTAAACGTGTTCATGTTGACTTTCGGCAATTTTCAACAATTTTTACTATCCCGTTTTATATGTAGTGGTCGTCAAAGATACCTTGTTTCCTCATATTGTTTGGTCCGTTCAGGACTTGATTGTGGTGTATGAAATTGGCTCTAATTAAATTTGTATTTGATTTAAAATTATTTCAAATGCAAAATTCTTTATGTTAGACATGTGTGAAAGTAAGCATGAATAATGATAGTAAATTTGATAGTTTGAACTGAAATACATGGGTGTTCTGAATAATACAGGCTGAAATTTTTACTTTATTTTGATCACTATTAAACACTTCTTGTAAGAAATTCTGTCGTTTAATATTCACCAAAAACTGAGAATAGACAGAAAACTAGTATATGTAAGATATATCAAAATTTTAGAAAATTCTACCGTCTCATTTTTTCATAATTTAGAATAAAGTGGGTAAAACCAATGAAATTGCCGAATCTGTGCTATAATTTACTTCCCTTGGAAGAAATCCGACTTTTACATATTTGCATTATCTTTGGACAGCATTGCAAAAATGTAGAGTAAAATGCACTTATTATAGATAACTAGATGTAGACATTTGTTTTCATGACAAAATTAATATTTATTTGCTGTGTAGAAACAAATTTACAATATAAAAATTTTATAATACCTATTGTAATGATTTTATTTGTTTGTGTAAGTAATAAAAAAGTGAAAAACAGAGTTATCTCCTCCTACACCAGGTCTACCCCCTTAATAAACCAAAACAAAACTCCACAAATACTGGTTCATAAAACGTTGTTGTAGAAACGTTATTTCAACTAAAGTGAAACGTTGTAGGAACGTTTAAGAAATGTTTTTTTTTTGTTTGGTGGGGAGTCAAGTTATTTACCATTTTATAAAAATATACAATTTTTATGAGTCTCACGTCTTTCGCTTAACTTTTCCCACCCTTTTCTTGATATAAATTTTGAATTGATGTCAGTCTTGTTCCCCCGGTAACGATCCTTGCCGCCTCTATTTGAACACTCTCTATTTTATGCTTCAAAATTTGAATTTGATTATCCCAAACTACATCGGCGTATTCTAATACTGGTCTTATATACGAAAAATACATTTTTTCTCGTGTTTTACGATCTATAATATGTTTAAATTTTCTCATAATATTAAGTCGATTGTATGCTTTTTAACAATCATATCTATATGTTTATGCCACCCCCGTCTTCTGATAGTATGACACCTAAATGCTTATGCTGAGGTACATTTACAATCATAACATTATCCATTGATAAAGGTGGATGATTACGTTAATTCATTTTTCTAGAGACAATCATAGCTTCAGTTTTCTGTGCATTAAATGTTACGAACCACTTGTCTGCCCATTCATGAATTTTTTGTAAATTACGGTTCAGAGCCAAGGCAGCAGTATCTGGATCTTCAACTATTAAATATTAACTCGTATCATCAGCAAATAATTTGATATTACTTCTTATTTCGGTTACTATATCATTGATAAATATAATAAATAGCAACGGACCCAGAATAGAGCCCTGTGGTACACCTGCTTTAATATCTAGCCACTCCGTCTTTTTTTTTGTCTCTGGTGTTGCCATTGTCCTTGGATTGTTCGCTTTTAGATTGACGGTTCGGTTCTCACTTACTTATCTACTTTTCAGAAACTTAATTTTGATGATAAGAGTATTTAATGAGATTATTATTTAAAACTTCCGTATTTTGTTTTAGTTTATAACAATTTTATTTGATCGAAATGACAAAAGGGATTCAATATAAGTTGCACTAACTTATGAAGTCCTCTCCCATTTACAATTTATTTACAATATCAATAGAGCATGCACGATATGTTGGATGTGTAAGTTTTGATAACAAAACAAATATGAACATGAAATAGCATATACATACCTATACATGTGCTTAGATATGCAGAAAAAAAACGATACAGAAGAAGAAAAAAACTAAATGTGTGGATGGATGCAATGTCTACATGGGGAGATTTAAACAATATTTTGTTATTTAAAACAATTTAACTGTATTTTCCCTTTGATGACTGGAAAGGTTTTACTATACCAGATAACTAAATACCGAAGTTACTGTGAATTTACTTGATGACCTCATTTGTATTCCATTACATGATACAAATAGAAAGTTACATGTGATATAGTAAATTAAGCACTCATTGATTGTTCAAGAAAGAAATATTTGTAGTCTACCTGTATGTGAATTTATTCATATGTTTTTATACTATAGTGAAACGGGATAGAGAAAGGGTAGTTTTGGATATCCATAAATCGAATTAACCCTACCCCTAGCTGTTTTACCAAGTCCGACTATCACTAGTTCCGATCGTATGCTATGTTTTTTTATAGACTTTTGTGTGTTTTTCTAGTGCGTTTTCCTTCTGGAGTGTGGCATGCGATTGAAATTTTCTGCCATTGTAGGTGAATACTAGAATACAAATTGTGTATTAAGATTCCTGGTAGATATAAAAGTCCTTTTGCTAAATTCAGATGTATTGTAGCACGAATCAGAATTGAAGCTGATCGATACGTCGGCTTACCTTGTGTACAAAAATGTTGTATTCATAATGCATGTTCATCACAAAATATTATAAAGGGTGAGAAACAAGTTTTGTTTCAACGCCCATTATAATTAATTAACATTTCAGAATTTTGTTTCACCTTTTTAAATTATGATAGTTTTGGTGTTAACCGGTATTGAAACGCTCACATTTTAATTTTTTTTATGAAAAAAATTATTTTTACAAAGGCAAAGTCTGGATTGATAATTTAATTCTAAAGAAGAATGATTTATTTCGTTTTTAACAATAACTATTTTCTGTTTAAATCTAAATAAAGTTTTTTTTTTCAATTTTTAGTCTTTCAAGATTTTTTTAGGCTATAGATGATACATTGTATCGTCTAATGCTTAATTTGCATTAATGACATATGTTTGTTACATACATTGTGAATTACGAATAAATGTGCGTTGTTTTGTTCGAGAGGAACCTAAAATTGTCGATAGTGGTGTTTTGATTGTTGTATAAACCTGATATTGACATGCATACATTTTGGCAAAAGCCTTATAAAGACGCAGTCGATATATATATCCTTTGAAATCTATAAATTATTTTAGACCGACAATTTTACTTTTTCATTGAACAAATTTACCCTCCGAAAAAGCAACAACAAACAAAAACCAAAAATCAAAAACCACAAAAAAGAAAAAAAAAAAAAAAAAAAAAAAAAATAAAGAAACAATCAAACAAACACAAAACAAAGACAAAAACGACAAAAAAAACAACAATAAACAAACAGACAAAGAAACCCAAACAAAACAAATCAAAGGCAAACATAAACAAAAACAAACTAGATTTGCAATTGTAAGCAATAGCGGATGTCACCAAAGACGACAAATTGAATTATTTGATCTTATTCGGAGCTTCAGAATCCAACATAAAATTAATTTTCATTGAAAAATTGGCAAAGTCGAACTTCTTCTTATATAGGCCGCCATTTTGAAAACGGAGGTCATATTGGAAATTTTTGTCGCCTACATACCTTCGTCTCATCTTACTTAACATTGATACAAAATATGAACAAATTCTGCAATGCAGTTCCTGAGATATTGAATCCTCATTTTCAGGAAATTCTAGGAAATGGTGGTCATTTTGAAAATTTCAACCGCACAGCATTTAATTTCAGATAGCGGTCAAACTTCATGCAAAGTTTGAAATCATTTCATCTATCCATTTCAAAATAATTGCTCAAGCAAAATTATTGGAAGAAGAAGCGGAAGAAAGTGAAGAATAATCAGAAGAAACATAGAATAACAACATGTCACCCCGCCTACATCTGGGGTGACATAGTGACATAAAAAAGGGAATAGAAAAAACTAATTGATTAAAAGAAATGAAAGGAAAATAAACAAGAAAGAAATAAAAAAAAATATATTTTTTCTATAAAAGAAATTGCTTTCTTATTTTCAACTTACTATAATACAGGTGACAACCAAACGTGAAAGCCACCTACGTAGTACTATAATGAAACGTCTTATTGGCTTGAGTTGACTACAATGTCGCTGGAAATGGGGGGTTACTCCCACATGAATTGTATCTGTAAGTCGAGCTGCATTATTTGCAATACACCAATCCAGTTTGAAGGACATTGCCAACCCTTTTGAACTAGCTGTCATCTGTAACTGTGAATGCAATAAACAATGTGATAGACATTAACCAAGTAATAAGCTTGTTCTAGAAGGTGATATAAAAAAATATGTTATTTCTATAAACATGTATGTTGTACTGTCACTCTTCAAAAATTGTAGAATGTGATGTAGGAACGTATCGTACAATGGGAATACATGATGATTGTGTCGAATGTAGAAAAGGAGTTTATGGGAAAAGGTGTACTGAACAATGTAATTGTAATGAAAACGAAAGGTACGTTTTTCATACAAAAATAAAAATAAATAAAAATAAACACAAAATAAATGGGAATGCTGATATCTGTTACTGTACCCTGATTCAGCAAAACGACTAGTATCAGTATTATTTAGACATAACCTCTCGCCGAGTTAACTTGAACCGGTCATTACAGCTCCTCTTAAGTTAACTAGGAACCGTTTTCAAGTTAAATAAGTCAAACCATAAAGCAGTCATAAAACTACACCAAGTTAAATTTAGAACCGTTCTAGAGCCGTAATTCTGGTCGTAGATCCCTGACTGCTCTGGCCTGTTCTGGTCGTAGAGCCCTGACCTTCTAACCTGTTATAGAGCCCTGGCTACTATTTCGTAAAGTTCTGACTGCTCTGACTTGTTATAGAGCTCTGACTGTTATTATGTTATTAAATATAGAGTGCATTGTTATACTTTTATCAACTTTGAATAAAATTTCCATGACTCACTTCTTTGTCAATAAATTTCAGCTTCTCGGACATAGTAGTCAGGGTTCTGTGACGGATTAGAGCGGTCAGGACTCTATGAGTGGTCAGAGCAATCATGGCTCTATGACAAGTCGGAGCAGTCAGGATTCTTTGACTGCTCTAAGTTACTTCAAGTTAACTTAGGACTGTTCTCATGACTGCTACCCAAATAACTTGGAAAAGAGGTTATGTCTGCACTCTACTGTATTATGTGATAATTTTATTCATGATTTTGCAATATTTCTAATTACCTGTTTTTACCAATTTCAAATCCCAACATGTTCAGGATAAGTTTCCGTTGTAAAGATTTTTTTTTCATTAAGAATAGTAATTTGAATTCAAATCTTGTCATGGGCGATGATATTTTGCAATGGTGTGCATAGATCCTGAAAAGAAATGAAATCTGTTATTGTTCTTACTGAATTAATATTGCTTGTAGTAGGAGTATTTCAATTTTCATTTAACATATTTAATCGCAAATAATGTTATTAGCAGACGTAATGCACATTAAGTTTCTTTCACTTAAATATTCCTACCGTAGTTTGAACTCAAATGCGGACATGTTTATTTTTGACTCAATTACATGTCAAATAAGTTAAAAGATGAGAACTGGTACACTATGAACTATTTTTGATAGGAGTAATGCCTCAAGTTATTTGAAGAATTGATCATTTGGAAGAATTTTAAATTTGAGCGATTAATTATTTCACCCAAGAAGAAGTCTGGAAGAAATACAAAATGTATTGTTTTGGTTTTGTTTCTCTTGTTTTCATTATTCATTGTTTTCATTATTTTTTGTTTTTGTGTTTGTTTGTTTTTGTTTGTTTGTTTGTTTTTTTTTTTTTTGTTTTTTTTTGTTCCACCTCTTTTTGTCCGGATATTTTCTTAATGATGTCTGGACAGTATTCTTTTATATTTGGTACAAACTTGAATCACCATCATAAGATGGACATGCATTATTTTTTTCTTTCAAAAATGTCTGCCATGTCCAACTTGGCAATCATATTGCTATTTTTCAAACGATAAGCGAAAAAGAAAACTGGTATATTAATATTCCAGATGTGACCCTGTAGATGGTACTTGTAAATGTGTAAATACAGAGAACAAGTTATGTCCTGACGGTAAGTGTCACAATTACAGTTTGGCATTTTAACACAAAAATGGTTGGCATCATAGCGACGTCTCAAAATTCTCAATAACTGTATTATCTAAAGCAATGTTTTACACCAAACAGTATTTTTTTTTATTTGTATTACATTCGAAAATTTATATTTTATTTTAAGCATTACAAATATTAATTATCATTAAATCCGAACATGACGGTCGGTTTTAACTGCCAAGAATTTGCCAAGATTTATTGCTAACAAAATTTAAATATCAAAATAGATGAAAGTAAGACGTCATCTTTGTCATATAAACAATACATGACAACATGCCCTATCATATAATTAGTTAGAATATGATTGAAATTGTACCCCTCAATAAAACTAGATGATTTCAACGAAAATTGATAAAGCGAGGTGAGGTTGTGTATATTTCCGTAAAAACCATAACCAATGCACACGATATAGTCATATCAAATAAAGTATTTTAGCAAAATACTAATACTGCATTTTATAAGATGAAGATAGTATGTGATAACAATATCATTACATGTCTTTTAAATCACATCCTTTATAAAACCATACCTCTAGCCTGACGACTCTCGAGCTGATATTACTAACTTTGGCTGATAAATGGTGTGATATGAAAAATGCCATGTAATAATATATAAATATTGCAAACAATTATTACACCTCATGCTCCTTAAATGAACGGGACAGAATTTTTAAACCTAGCACAATAATGACGCTTTATGTTTATTATATCTCCCCGCCTCAGAGAGGTGGGAAATATATATTGTTTTTACTCTTGGGTTACGTTACCAAATTTGTGTTCGCTTTTTTGCAAAAACCACTGCACTCACAATGTCCAAATTTTCAGGATATGTCAGTTTTAATTGGTTTTATGTCCATATACTTTTATGTGTTAATTTGTTGAGCTGTTAACGAGATATTTGCTAATCAAAATTGTGACTAAAAATAGTATCTGCACTAATAACAGCCTGAACAGGTTAGGCCACCATTTTTTTATAATCTGTTTTACGGGAGAGCCTACCTTATTTTTTCAGAAATTGAAATAAAAATAAAAGTGGTCAGGATAATTTTTATTTTTATTTTATATCCCTACCCTTTTTTTTGCATCTCAAAAAATAAAAAATGCTTTCCAAATGGATGAAAATAATTGAAAAATGTCATTCTTCTAAGGAAAATAGAATGAAAAGTGCTTGAAACATGTTATATTTGGCTGGACAAACATAAAATTAATGTAGTTATTCAGTAGATTTCAATTCAGATACGGTATTTACTGATTTTCAATTTTTTTTTCACACAAAAGTTCTGCACTGACATTTCAGAAAAGAAAATAATGTGTTTCATGGAAACTTTTATTTTGCAATCTCCACTATTTTCATTCTTTTATTTTTATTTTTATTTCGTCCCCCCGACCCACTTGTTAAGATCAAAAGTCCCGTAAAACAGATTATAAAAAATGTTGGCCTAAAATTGAAAAAAACAACAGACGAATAAAATCTAGTGAACAGATAAATAAAAGTTGTGTTGTAATATATAAAAACACACCTGTAACCTATGTTTTAACAAATGCAGTGGGGTGCAGACATAACCTCTCATAAAGTTAACTTGAAGTAGTCATAAAAGCTGCTCTAAGTTAACTTAGAACAGGTAACAAGTCTGCTCTAGAACAGCTCTAAGTCTGCATTAGAATCCTGACCGCTCTGACCAGACATGGTCATCGCTAGAATCCTGACCAATTTGGTCAGAGCCATGACTGCTCTGATCTGTTCTACCCATGACCGTTCTACCTAAGTCTGTTCTGGCCATGACCGTTCTACACAAGTCTGTTCTGTTCAGGATTTTAGGACTGCTCTAAGTCTGCTCCAATTTAACTTCAAGTTAACTTTGAGCTGTTGTCGTGACTGCTATCCAAGTTAACTTGGACTAGAGGTTATGTCTGCACCCCACTGTAAATGTCCTTATTTGTTAAAGTCTGATAAATTCACATTTCTTCCACTACTGCAATTACAGACATTTGCAATATCTTGATCAAAACGATGTCATGCTCATTTTTACATAAAAAGGAAATATTGCGACCTAAATCTCAGTCATTTCAGCAATATTATCGAATATGTTGACACTCGTTATATTTTAGACCGTGTGTCTAATAAATTATCGCTTTAGTTTATTACTGAATGGATGAATCGTTTGTTATCAGATCAATCTATATCTGGGGAGGGGGGAAGAAACTAAGAACGTATATAGCATAGTAGACATAGTCGTCCTTTAGTGTGGTGTTTTTTTGGAGAGAAAATGTCCTGTTTTTGGGGCGTTGCATGGTTTTATGGACAGAATATTTAGTAGAACATCAACAAACAGACGGCATTTCTAAGACTGAAGAATATAGCGCTCGAAGAAGAAAGCGCAGGATAAGCCTTACTGCTACTTATCATATACGACTGGATTATTGCATTTGTGTTTCGAAAAAGCGTTGTCACATTGAACTAAGAATCAACTTCACTTGATTTGTTGTAATTTATCACAAAAAAAGATTCTTTGCCTTTTTTATTTACACAATGAACATTAACAAGTGAATATACAAGGCAACAATTAAATTTTAAAGCAGAAAATTTGTAGTTATTTCAATTTTTCGATTTGATTCTGTCCTTGTTATATTAAGAGAAGTCCTCGTTTAATGGGGCGTTGTCATGTTTTATGGGGCGATTTTCCTGGTACTATGGAGAGAAATTAAACTTTGAAATTTGCATTAGGACCAAATTAGCACCCATGAAAATAACGAAATATAGAAAATAAAGCATCAGGTGCAACATTTGTCGCTGTATCGCGTTCTTATTCGTAAGATTCAAAGAGTTTTTATTATTGATTAATTGGGAACAAAACGACCGTTAAAAATAGGAAATTTTAATGATAAATAATACATGATGTGTCTTGAGTAATGAAAAAAAAGAAACTTTTTTAAAACAAGAGGCTCTCAAGAGCCTGTATCTTTCTCCACGTACAATTGCTGATACATTTACATATAGTCAAATAAACTTCTAATTTGAAAGGGTCTCGTTTTTAAGCTATACATTGTCTATTTCATGGGGTTCCGGGGTTGAATGAATATGCTGATGTTTAACTAAGAAATATCCTTAAAATTTCGCGACTCATTCCGCTCGGGCAAATTGTCTTTGGAAAACCCCTTTCCAAATCGCCTTGATCCGTGCCTGTTTGTCTCACAGTTTATTTCCAAATTGCCAAATGTTTTTAGAAGGGAAGATCTTTGAATGTAATCCGAAGGTACAGACTTGAAATATATATGTTTTGAAGGGGGGGGGGGCATTTAAAATAAGCAATGAAGTTTGGTTCTGATAAGTTCAGTTGTTTCATAAGGAAAATGCATGAAACCAAACGAAATCCGAATGACCAGGAATATCAATTATAGCTTAAGACAAAACTACGATGGAGGGAGTTAATCCTTAGGATTTAGAATTTACATAAATATAGATAATAGTAATTGAACAAAGTGTACACATGAGATATTATCTCATGTACAAGGGCACCATATCTAAGAAAAATAAAGAGCATACCTTAGTTCCGCGCTAGCAGTATTTTTGTTTATGGATCGGAACGAAATGAACAATCTTCGTGAAGGACCAACCATACATCATTTCTGTAAAGTTTGGTTGAATAGAAGAGAAGATGAAAATGTGATTTTCCCACAGTGTCCAATGTTAAACCGAAGTTCTTCGATGGCAGTCATGTTTTTGTCGGATCGGACCGAAATGAGCAATCTTCGTGAAGGACCTAACAGAAATCATTCCTGAAAAATTTGATTGAATTTGCTTCAGTGGTTTCAGAGGAGAAGATGAAAATGTGAACAGTTTAACGAGCGGACACCGGAAGTGATGGCAATAGCTTAAACTGACTCAGGTGAGCTAAAAATGACCCCTGCTAGCCCCAATTTTGAATAAGGGATTGGCACATAAGTAATACTTGATCAGCACTAGTCACCTGTTTGGTTTATTTTTTGGGAGAAAATCTTTGTATGCAATTCCCATAAGGTCCAAATGTTAAACGAAGTTTTACGAAGTTTGGTGTATATCCATTCATTTGATCTGAAAAATACATTCTCACAAGGAAAAATCTGCTGATACCGTTTTGAGTAATGGATCAGCACAACAGTAAAACACTTGGTCAGCACCTTATAAGCATCATTCCTGTCAGGTTTGGTTCCAATCCATTCAGTGGTTCTCAATACAAAGTTATTTGAAGGGAAAGTTGATAACGTACGACAGATACCGGAAGACGGATATATTTAGTGATATCAAAAGCTCAGATTGCCATAAAAATTCCAAAAAATTCCTTATATCTCAACTACGTCACTAAACAAAAATGGTTATTATACAAAAGACATTTATATTACATATTATGAATACATGGCATTATGAATAACTAAAATTGAGATACAATCCTTTGTTAATACATTTTTTTTTATATTCATTATCATCTGTATTGAATCATTATTCATATTCAATTTTTGTATCAAACGCATCTCCTGACAATGAACTATTGATTAGACAAATTCATATCTGATAAAAAGTTACTGTTTAGTGTGAATTTTAAATTTGAATTCTATGTGATATTTGGAAAAACCAGGACAAAAAGGTAAAAAAAAACCTCGACATTTTTCTCCGATCTCTCCATAAAACAAGGACATACACAAAATCTTTAATTCTAAAACAAACCAAACAGCTGAAATCGTTCCGTTATTCTGTAACTGATTTTTTTATAATGTACTATCTTAACATACTTTGAATAGTACAAAATAAAGTCATAATCAGGAAAACTAACAAAATCTCTCTCCAAAACACAAAACATCTCTCCAACAAATAGGACCAAATCGCCCTAAAAAACACAACCTCGAAGGACAACTGTGTCTACGGTGCTATAGATTATTCAGAAATAGATCTGAAATGGAGTCTTATTGTAAAATAACACTACCTTTTAAATACAGAAGCTCTAAGAATGGCTAAATTTAGATGTGCACCGCGCCACTTCGAATAGAGACAGGGAGATTTGAAAATTTAAATTTACTAGACAGAAATTATCATTTTAGTAAAACTTTTATAGAAGACGAAGCCCTTGTTTTACTGTACTGTCCACTTTATAAAGAAGTCAGAGAAGAATTTTATGAAAATGATTTTAAGAATTATAACGATGAACACAAATTAGTCTTTTTATTCTCTAATGAAAATGTTTAAAAGCATGTGCCAAATCCTGCTATATGATTTTGAATATTCACAGAAACTTCTTATTTTGTAAATAATGAATTGAAAATGTCTTAGTGTATATTTTTTTTAATTGATATTATATAGTCTCTTATAATTCTGTATAAAATGGCTCTCATTTTTATGTTTTATATTATGTATAATTATGAGAGATGAGACTTTCATAAAATATTGAAAAAAAAGTGAAAGCTTATCTTTTCATAAAAATAATGTGTCAACACTGTGATGTAAAATAAAAACACATGAAAATATGCATCACTTAATCTCCTCTCAGCTAACAATGGTAACAATGGCATCTCAAACTTTTTCACAACACTCACTGGAAAAATTATTTTCTAGATAGGTATCTGTTAGGGTAGTCAGGCCGGGTCAAATAATTTAGTAATATAAACATGACCCCTGGAACATATTATATCAGAACGGGGAGATATAGTATTCGTTTCGAATACATTCCTCTAGTTGGTTTTTTGTATACCGTTTGACGAGTTTACAAACTGTGGCATCCACTTTGAAAGGTACATTTAGGTATAGATAACACTGGTTTACTATCCTTTTATTTTAGTTCAACTATACCTATACAGATCGAGCTGATCTAACAATGCTTTATACATCTTTTGTGTTGGCACAAAAGAAAACCCTCGAAATTATTCAGTCAATACACAGGGTAAAAGATAGTGGTTATTGTCTTTGAAATCTAAAATGATTAAATTAATTGATTATTAACTTGAGAATTATTTAGTTGTAATAAACTACTTGAAGTGATCTTACCAAGAACATTTCAAATCATTTAAAATGTCGACATGCACTCTAGCCGAATCTAAATTAACAGTAATCTTGGTATTTCTTTTATTTAAAAAATCCCTGAATTTATGCAAAAGGCATATTCGACTGAATTTGTCTTATGAGCATGGAAAAAAACAAGTTAATTATTTGCTATTAATTGGAAATCAACGAATCAACAAATCGCTGAATCTTTAGTTTCAAATTATGAAAATAACATTTAATGGATAGTTTTAATTTTATTGTGTGTTTATGGTGTACTATTATTGCGATCCTAATGCAACCAGACAAGATCCCAATGCAATCAAAAAATGTAATGTCTTATAATTGTAAGTGGGCAAGGAACCAGACTTGACAGGAAATCTGCTTTTTCAGAGCCAGGTAGATGGTGTTATTGACCAATCAAATAACTAAATACCGAAGTTATCTGTTACACAAATGTTGAATAAGAATACGAATGAACTGTTACACAAACCTTTCCTATACTCATTGTCTCTACATAGGAAAGTAAAAATATCCAATGGTAATAATTATGATATAGACATTATTACTATAAGGTCGATTCTGTATTAGTCCCGGATAGTATTCTCCTCTAAGTACTTTGGTGCTAGCCGGAACACCTATTATATTTCGATACTTGAAATATCTTCAGCTTTGAACTTTTATTTTAAGCTAAGCAGTACCTCCTTCGTGCATTGTCTAAGCCGATTCAGATCCCACCTTTTGAAGTAATGGCCGCGGTGTATTAAAGAATAAAGAATGTCATTTCTGTCGTTGATCTGAATATCAAAGAATGGGACTGTTATAATAGGATCTTAGGATATCAAAGGAGCTGGTCTATCTGAATACCAATATCCAACATCACAATCCTTTCCGTCTACTTTTTAGCTCACCTAAATGAAGAAAAAAAAAATAAAAAGCAGTTATACCTTTCCTATGAAGGGGTGGTAAATGGCTCGTGGTTGAAGAAGTTGTAGCGGGTTCCACATGAAAACCCCCTAGAGTGGAGTAATTGGATACCCAATTACTATAAGGAATAGGCTGGAAATACTAGAAACATTTTTTGTGAATTGGGGTTATAGTAACGGGATGATATGTTCAACATTTCTTTTACAATTAAACTTAATGTATGTACATAACATATCTAAATTTTTACTATGACCCATCTCATTTCACCGATTGACCTCTACCCTTCTTTTGCATCCTCGAGTTTCCTTTCATATCTAGTGGTCATAGTGGTATAAGACCACAGTGAAATGGGTGGTCTCCCGGGGGATTTCCATAAGGGAATCTTTAGAACTGAAAAATAGGAGTCCCTGGGCTACCAGGATAACGTGTCAAGGATGACCATACCCTTCGTGATGTGTGAAGAAGGGCTAATTACTCTCTAGGGTATTCTTCTAAGGACACGGGAGGCCACCTTCTCACCCTGGTCCATTTCAAAGGCATAATGACCTGTATAAAGCCAAAGTGATAGTTGGAGAAGAAATCCATTAGCATTTAAGCTTCGGTCTTTCTTCCTTGAAAACCTGGATGGATGGACCTGGTGAAGAACAACTTCTTTCTGATTAAGTTCAGTTTTAGCTCTCCATAGTAATGGTTGGAGGTCTGTTGTTTCTATCATTTTCGTCCAATACCACGATATCAGCTTTCCATACATCTTTCGGTTATGGTCTTGCAATTGTTTTTTTATTTGATATGCAGTAAGAGGCATAAGTTGTCGAAAAGGCCATCATCTGGAGAAATTAAATTTACTGTAACTTCGGTATTTATTTCGTCTACATTGTACATGCAAAATTGTTCTGTTAATTCCCTACTTAATTGAATAATTTGTACAAATATTTTTTATCTTTTCAAAGTACCTTTTTATAACTGTAATTTAAACCCTTACATGCATATTATTGTCTGACGTCAAGGCGTCAGACAGTATTGGAATCAGAAATAAACATCCGGTAGGGCGACCATTTTGGCATTGCATTACGGTTAATCGTCCATTTTTGCATTGCATGACGGTCAATAAAGTGCAACGTGTTCACTTGATTAATGTAAAGTTACGACAATATCATTGCATATTAAAATATTAATACTTTGGATCGCGTTGTTCATTTATTAATACTTTTCACGATAATATTTGAAATGACATTAGATATCCTTCTTGAAGCGTGCCGTTGGCATATAAATTAACACGCATTAATTTCTACATTAACACTAAGTCTTTAGGAAAGCTTTTATACTGGTTCTGTCGGAATAAAAGACAAAGTTAAGTATGTCCGTTCTAAATATCAGGAGAACCGCATTGTTGAATTATATTGTGAGTTTTCGTTGGTTACAATTACAAATATATTGATAGAAAATTCTGGTAGTCATCAAACATATATGCCATGAGTATAGTTATTGTCTACGCACCTGTACTTGCTTCCGCCATAGAAAAAAAAATGTTTACTATCAAATATGAATATCTCGGAGAAAGAGCACATTTTCTCCAAGATTCATATTTGATAGTAACCATATGTTTTTCTAGGCCGGGAGCAGGTCCCTATTGTCAAAGTAAAAGAATACTGACGTCAGACTAGCTTTTTGGAAAGCTAATACTTGTATGTATATTATATTCATACTAATATGGCGTCTGCAAAATAACTATTTTACAATGAATTTTTATAAGGTAATTTAGAGTTTCCAAGGATGAATATAGAAACGAAGGGGTGTGTAATTGAAAATTGCAGTATGCACCTATTTCTTAATGACACGAACTAAGTCTAGTGTTTTATTTGTTTAAGCAACAACAAATCATATAAGAAAAGCAAGGAAAACAATGCCGACAGACGATACATCTACTTATGTCATGGTAACAATTCTTTTGCTGTTTATAGTGGTTATACTAGTAGTTATGAAAAGGTGAGTGTTTCTTTCAGTGATGTGTTAATATGTGTGTAAAAATTAAAGTCGTATTGTTGAAATTGAAATTGAAGTTTGGGAAAATGTTGCTTTAAATCATTTTATCTAAAACAAATTATTTCGGTCTACAAGCACAACTGAAATTTCTTGATCGTCAGAATCCAGATGTTGATTTATTGTTCTTCTATTTTTATCTTAGATTGTACACTCAATATTCAAGACAAATTTCGGACTTCAGTCAGTCTGGTGAGTTAATTTTTTGTAATAAAAAAATTCGGAATATTTTTTTTGTTTAAGTTTTAATTGTTTCTACTTGTCTTTGTATGTTTTTTTTTGTTTTTGTTTTTGTTTTTGTTTTTGTTTTGTTTTTGTTTTTTTTTTCTTCTTCTTTGTTTTTATTTATTTATTTATTTATTTTTTGTTTTGTTTTCTTTTTATGTCGCCCCAGACGTAGGCGGGTCGACATATTGTTTTTGGTCTGTTTCTTTGTTATATTTTTGATTATTCCTTCTTTCTTTCTTTCTTCCACATATTTTTGACCGGCTATTTTCTCAAAGATGCCAGGACAGAATTCATTCATACTTGGCACAAACTTGGATCACCATAAGAGTTGTGCATGCACCAACAAAACTTTTCAAAATTGCACCTGTTGCCATGGAAATGGCAAAAAAAGGCGGGAAAATCAAAGTGCTCAGAATTGAATGACAATTTTCAGAAAGGTTGCTTTGGACATGAGGGAAAGGTTTCCGATGTCCAAGACATCAATGTGGCACCGGTTGCCATGGAAACGGCAAAAAAGGCGGGAAAATCAAAGTGCTCAGAATTGAATGACAATTTTCAGAAAGGTTGCTTATGACATGGGGGAAAGGTTTCCGATGTCCAAAACTTCAATATGGCACCGGTTGCCATGGAAACGACAAGAAGGCGGGAAAATCAAAGTGGTCAGAATTGGATGAAAATTTACAGAAAGGTTGCTTAGGACATGGGGAAAGGTTTCCAATGTCCAAGACCTCAAGGTGGCACCGGTTGCAATGGAAATGACAAGAAGGGGGAATCAAAACGCTCAGAAAATTAAGAGGAAGGTTGCTCAGAACATTTGGAAAACGTTTCCGGTGCCCAAGACTTCAAAATGATATCCGTTGCCATGGAAACAGGAAAGAAGGCGGGAAAATTGAAAGTGCTCAGAATTGAATGAAACTCTACAGACAGGTTGCCAATGATGTATGGAAGTGATTTGTAGCATGGATTTCTGATATATGAAAAAATTTTCAACTTCGTCCAATTTCATTGAAAATTTATTTCTTGGTAGATTGTGACGCTGCAAACAAGATGGAATCATCGACTTGGACGTCTGGGGTGACATCAGCTATTGCTTGCAATTGCAAATCTAGTATTGTTATTGCTTTTCTCTTTTACTTACTTACTATGATTTTTGTCTGGCTATTTTCTCAAAGATGCCTGGACAAAGTTGAACCACCATGGGAAGATGTGCATGCACTAACAAAAATTTTCAAAATGGCTGTCATTTTCAAGATGGCCGCCATTTTGCGTCAAAATATTGAGGATTCATTAAATCAGGAACTCAATGACAGAATTTGTTCATATTTTGTATTAATGTTTAATAAGATGAGAGGAAGGAATTCATGCAACAAATTTTGCAAAATGTCCGCCATATTCAAGATGGCCGCCAAAATACGTCAAAATTTCAACATTGTCCGAGTTCAACGAAAATTGATTTTGAGGTAGATTTTGACACTTCAAACAAGATCAAATCATCGACTTGGACGTCTGGGGCGACATCAGCTATTGCTTGCAATTGCAAATCTAGTTTTTTTTTTTGTTTTTTGTTTTTGATTAATTTATCTATCATGTTAATTTTGGACTCATTATTGCATGAATTGACCTTGTCGATGAATGCACTGTTAACTGGTGTTAGTTAAGGCAGTAAAGCATAGAAATTGCAGCTCACTTTAGTTTTTCAAATAATTATTCATTTCTCATTCATTTTTGAAAAAAGTAAAGGCCATCGTTTTTGATATCTTTTTAGTCATTTAATGATAAAATTACTCAGTCTGGTGATCTTTTATATATAATTAATCAAAAGGAACTGATAGATGAGGAAAGCAATAAAAACTAGATTTGCAAATGCAAACAATAGTTGTAGTAGCCCCTGAAAATAAATTTGATAATTCCATCTTGTTCGAAGCACCAAAATCTTCAATTCTACAAAGTTAAAGTTTTTGCCTTTTTTTGGAAGCCATCTCCAAAATGTCAGCCATTTCGATTGTTTTCCTTGTATCTTGTTCGAAGTATCAGAATCTGCCAAGAATTTAATTTTCATTGACATCAGATAAAGATGAAGCAAAACAATAAAAACGTTGTCCAATTCCTTTGTTTTACCACGTTTTTGAAGACTGTTTCGAGAGAATTTACTCCATATCCTTTCATTATTAAGTTAATGTTGACATTTTATGCGTGTTTGGGCAGCCATCTTGGAAATGGCGGCATTTTGTAAAATTCTTCTACATAAATTCCTTATTAGTTATCTTATTAAACATTCACACAAAATGTATTAGATTATGCAAAGCTGTTGCTGAGATATTGAATAAAGTTGAAAGTTCTTTTTTGTAACATATTTCGGGGACCATCTTTAAAATTGCTTCCATCTTGATTTTTATTCAAAAATTCCTTCCTCTCATCTTATTGAACATTAAAACAAAATTTGATCAATTTCTTCAAAGATATTGAATCTCAATTTTTTAAGGCTTTGAAATTGCTTCCATTTTGAAAATTTTTGCTAGTGCATGCAAAACATCGTAGCTTGGTCCAACTTTGCGCTAAGTATAAATGAATAATGTCCAAGCATCTTTGTGAAAAGCCGGACAAAAATCATCAAAGGAAAGGAAAAATAATAACTTAACTTGCAAATTCGATGATTCCATCTTATTCGCAGCGTCGACATCTGCCTAGAAGTCAATTTTCGATGAAATCATACAAAGTAGAAATTTTTTAAGCACTTTGGTGGCCATCTTAAAATTGTAGCTATTTTGAAAATGTTTTTTAAATAAATTCCTTCCTCATATCTTGTCAAATATTTACATCAAATACGATCAATTTCTGCAAAGAAGTTTCTGAGATTTTGAATCCTATTTTTTTAACGTAAACAAGTGTCCATCTTGGAAAGGGTATCCATTTTAAAATATTGTTTATTGCAGGGACATCTTCTTATCAACCTTTTCCCAAATATGAATAAATTCTGGGCAGGCATGTTTGCGATTTTATCATTTTCATGGAAATCGGACAAATTTAAAATGTTGACATAATTTGGCAGCCACCTTGGAAACGATGGCTATTTTGATTTATTTATTTTTTGTTTTTGTCTTTTGGGGGGTTTTTGCATGCACATCTCATTACGGTGATGTGCCAAGTATGAATGAATAATTTCTAAGCATTGCATCTTTGAGGAACGAAGCCGGACAAAAACCTTGCAGGAAAGGAACAATAATAACTAAATTTATAATTTCAAGCAATAGATGATGTGGCCATGACAACCAATTAATGATTATATCTTATTTAGATTTGATCAATTTCTGCAAAGCAGTTATTGAAATATTGAGTCCTAATTTTTTTAACGTAAATTAGTGTCCATCTTCGAAACGGCAGCCATTTTTAAATTTTGCTCAATGCATACACATTTTCTTATTCTGATCAAACCTTTTCCCAAATATGAATAAATTCTGTGCAGGCATGTTTGAGATTTTATCATTTTCATTGAAATCGGAAAAATTTGAAATGTTGACTTAACTTGGCAGCCATCTTTTTTTGTTCGTTTGTTGTTGTTGTTGTTGCATGCCCATCTCATTAAGGTGATCCAATTTTGAGCCAAGTATGAAGGAAAAATGTCTAAGCATCTTTGAGGACGAAGCCAGACAAAAATCATTGCAAGAAAGAAAGAATGCCTAATGCTATTGATAATAATAGGGAAACAGACAAAAAAAAAAAATAAATACTCGACTACGTATAATAGATAAACGGGCACAAAACAATATGTCATCCCGACTACGTCTGGGTGACATAATAATATGAATCAACCATTCATAATATAGTTTGGTATGCGCATATTATACTTTTCACAATCTTCGGATAATTAATAAGTGCTAATATTTAAATTTCTATCAACATGACCTTCTTGAAAAAGCAACTATAATAATTACGAGTTCCTATCGTTGTTTACGTTTGTCTTTAGTCTTATACGTGTTTTTCTTGTGAAGTTCCCTTGCAAATTGTTGCATGTAATTATAATTTTCAGCCATTGTGGGTGTTTCATGTTATATATTTTTTAACATGTGATGGAAAGAATCAATTGATACAATATAATAGAACAGAGCCCTGATACGAGGACTACACCATTGGATACTGACGACTTACAGGGACAACAAGTTATTCCATGGGACTATAGGGAAATAACGACTGATTTGTTTATAATTTCGCTATGTCTAGCATTTAAGAATCTCGACTCAATTGTTCCTGATATAATTACATTTACAATGAAGGGATATGGAGTAAATGCAAATGAGACAAAGTCTCTACAAATACATTGTAATAATAAGCAATGGAACAACGCTTTTATTGTTGTTCTTCATCTTGACGTCACCATGAAACCCTCAAAACAATGAGTTTTATCATACCTCATAGCAAGTTCAAGACGGCCCCTAGTACCGGTTTGAGCTAAATTCATGGCTTATTGTCGAGCAACGCTACATCCATGCCTTTTTACCTAATGATCCATGGATGCGGGATCGTCAACAAACATAAACTTAACTGGCAAAGTGTTCTTACAATCGCTGTCATCCATTACCCGACAAAAAAAACGATGGAAGTCGATCACAACATTAAAACTACCATAGGGCACTCATCGAGCAAAATTGTAAGAAAACTTGGCATAATAAAATCATGGGATGTGGGCACAATAAACAGGTGATCAGAATACAATTTTAGATTACAAAAAATAAAAAAAAAAGACAAAATGTGGAAGTGTGATTGTGTATCCATATGAGAGATCCTCTCAAGAACAAGTATACCATAACTGAAATGTATATAGAGCATACATCTTCATGTCTTAATGGCCTAAAGTTTGGAGGTAACAATACTGACGTGACGAGTGATGCATCCAAAAATTGGCGCACTTAGCCTGTTTGTACACAAGGTCTTGTATAAATGGTTTCTTAGCAAAACTGTATTTTATGATCCGGAATATACCCAAACTTTCACCAAGTCATTTTGTTTATGACCTTCTTAAATGTTTTCATTTTGATCTGCAGTGAAGAAACAAAAGTTTTCCAAATAACCAATTGCAAAAAATAAATCTACGGACGAACATTTACAGGAAGGTTGTATATAAAATGTAGGACGTATTTCAATGGGAGAAATTTCTAAAAATAGCCACATGAAAATAGAAAAAGGCAGGAAACTTAAAAGTGTTCCAAACTTGGATAAAACTTTATGGAAAGGTTGTAAAGGACGTGTAGAACTTATTTTGAAGCTTAAAATCTGTTGCTTAGGAAAAAGAATAAAAAAAATAGGTAAATATTGGAAGAAAACATATCCGCTCATTGTTTAAGCCTTAATGTTGACTTCACAATGAAGAAGTACACCAAATTTGTGTTCCATTGCTTCGTTTTAGCATGTATTTGTGGAAACTTGTCTCATGTGAAATTACTCCATATCTTTTCATTTTTAATATTAGAATGGTTGGTGTAAGACATATACTTTCTACATTTTAAATTCTGATTTTGGAGCCCTTTATGTTTGTAGCCAAACCCATTTATCACTTGGTTTTATATACAATAGAAACGATACAGGCAAAATATATGTAAACCGCTTGAACCTTCAATTTCTTTAAATATATCTCCACTACTTCTGAGAGTTTTTTCGTTGGTCTTTTACCTTCGTTGTCTTTTTGCCACTTAGAATTCTGTTGGGTAATTTTCTTTTTGCCCAAATGTACTTTAATGAAATAAAAAATTGGTTAATTTTTTTTATAACAGCAAAGCACTTTTTATTACATTCGCTAATGAGTTTATAATTTACAAATTCTCATGGATTCGAAAGCATACATGGGCTAATTACCTCTTTTATTTGTCGTTATATGTTATATCTATTAGTTCGGTTTTTCATTTTTAGATAGGACAGTTTTGAAATGCTTCACACATTATATGTGGAAAATATTACGTTCTAAATCAGTTCAAAGAACAGACGTAGAAAAGAATAGAGATGAAGGCATATACTGTGACATTAGGGAATCAGCGATGGTTGGGACATTAGACTTAAAGAAATTCAAAAATAAGGAAAACGGATTATCCATGGAAGAGTACAACCATCTACAATTTAGCATCGAGAAGGACGTTTCAACCAACACAACATATAATCTCAACGTGTATACCCGTACTAAAGACATGCATCGGGGACAAAACGTTGTCAATCCCGCATCTCTCAATTACGACAAAACGGATATTAGAGAAAACGTTTATGATTGATTACTTTATAAAAATACTGGTTTGAGATTTTATTGTATGATGGCTTTAAATGACCTAGAACAAGTCTTTTTCGTGAATCATATTCTATACAATGATTTTTGGTATTGAAGTGATTTGAAAGTGTATATTTCCTGGGCATAGGATTCGGTGTAATTGTCAATATCCGCAAGTTATTGTATTTCCTGAATGTCCTACGACACGGACAATTTATTACGTCTTTCAAAAATCCAAATTTTAATGAAAAATGTCCGTGTTTTATAAATATTTATTTGTGATACATATCTAGTTATGTGTTCTGTTTTAAAATATTTATTCTTACCTTCATTCCGAAATCATTCAGGAACATCTTTTTAATCTTTTCTTGTTAAGCGAATAGTGTGTTGAAAATGGTAGATGGCAAACACTATCTATTGTTTCTGAAAAATAGACACCTTTATAATATTTTTGTCATTTTGCTTTTGTAGAGACCTGCATCCAAATTTACAGATTACTAAAGGACCCTTTTAGGGCATCTAAATTGTAACATCCAAAACCATAAGTTCATATCAAGGTCGTTAAGTAAACTAAAAATGTGAAGAAGTTTCCATTATTCGAGCTGTAATCCAAGTTGGTTGATTTCACTATATTGACGTGAAGATTTGGCCTTATTTTTTTTTTTTGGGGGGGGGGGCTGCATCAGAGTTCAATAACATCCTGCTCAGACTATAAACATTTCTTATTCAGGTGAATGAAATTTTCCTGCCAAAGTTTTTTTGAAAATACAATAAATACCGAAATTGCATGATGAACGGAGCATTTGGTTATGCTGTACACGTGTTTCAAGGAGTAACCTCTCATCAGCAGCATTAGAATCAAACACTTTGAAAAGCCATAATCCAAAAGTTTTTAAAAAAAGAAGTACTAATTACAACAAATATCGAAATAGGAGACTAAATCCAGTACACAGGACATCCACCGAGTGCCATACATGGAATGAAGCCTTAGTAGTTTTAAGGGGGTTAGAATTTTGATCTAAAGAGTAAATTTCTATAAAACCCAAGGTTTTTTTTTTATGTCAGACAAGTCTGACTTAAAAGCTGATGAATACCATCGAGGACCTCTGGTCCACCAACAGTGGCATCGGCCCAATGGTTTCAAGATACAATAAATACCGAAATTGCATAATAAACGGTAAATTATGTTATGCTTTTCACGTGTTTCAACGAGTAACCTCTCATCAGCAGAATAACAATCAAACAATGTGGAAAGCCATCATCTGACAGAAGTAAAAAATAACAAATACCGAAGTTACTGCTAATTCAGTACACACTCATTAACCAAAATATCGAAATTGGAGGCCAAATCCAGTACCAATGACATCCAGCGAGTGCAATGAACAGAAGGACGCCTCAGTATTTTTAAGGGGATAAGAATTTTGATTTAACAGTAAATTTCTACACAATGCAATGTAATTTTTTCATGTCAGACAAGTCTGACTATTAGGCTGGTGAATACACACAGGGGCCTCTGGTTATCCAGTAGTCACATCGGCCCAATGGTTTCAAGATACAATAAATACCGAAATTGCATAATAAACGGTAAAATTCGTTATGCTTTACCAGTGAATTTAGATATAAGCAGTTTTATTTTGCGTTTTTAATTTTAAGTATCTGAGTTTTGTTTAGCTTATTTCATTGCGTTATTTTATGTTTTTAGGAGGTATTCTGGTTAGAAGCCAAAATTTAATAGTATTTAATTTTTTTTCAAACTTTGATATTTGCAATATTCTTACACTTTAAATGCAATATATAAAGTAAAATTCATAGGCTGCTGCGCAAATTATTTTGTTACAGGTGTTTGAAATTGAACAATTTTAGCACTTTTGCCCATTTTTAGGCATATTTTGTCCATTTTTTGACAATTTCCAAGGAAAAAATCTAGCTTAGAGTATTACACTTTTTCTCATACTTTCTGAAAAGCTGTAAATAGAAAATGAACAATTTAACCCCCAAAAATCATAATTATGTTCGTGTTGAAATAAGAAAGTTTGTTGGCATATACATGTCTTTAGAGGCAATTTCAGCATTTCCATATTTTCCTTAAAATGTAACAGCTCATGGTTTAAACTTCATTTGTTTTGTGATTTATTTTTTTTTTCATTTTTTTAAACAACACTATTTTTTAAAAAAGCAAAAATAAATCTAAAGTACCTATATATATTTTTTTTTCATAAAATGTTTTTTTCTGACATGAATCCGACAGCCAATCTTCAGTGTGAGATTACTTGAAGCTATTTCCTTTAATTACTCATACAGATATTATATATTATCAAGCGTATTTAGCCAGTTATTGCGATTTTAAAGGCGCAAAAACTTTTTAAAAGGCGACCGCGTAGCGGGAGCCTTTAATAGAGTTTTAAGCCTTTAAACTCGCTATAACTGCCCAAACAAACTTTTTTAAACAAACCATGTTGAAACAGTGACATGATCACTTTCAACCCATGGATTCACTGTTTGTTAACATGGTTTGTTACTGGTACATTTAACAACCAGCTTTCAACTCGTTCTTTACATATATGGAAATAACGAGTTTATCACGAGTTGTTTCGCTATAAATGGTTTGATTATGATTTGATAATGGTTTGAGGACAGGTTGTTTTCTTTGTCATACTACACTAACGGTTTGAACACGAGTTGAAAGCGATTTGTTAACATCATTCATGTGATAAAATGATTTGTTCATGATCTGTTGACTTTGTTGGAGACAAGGACATGATTCCAAAGCGATTTTTTTTGTAATAAAAGTTTGAAGTAATAGTAACATGATTTGGTAACGATTTGTTGCAAATAAAGCTGTTCATTTATTGGTCAACTTTAGTTTAGGTCATTTCCTGTGCATTTTCAAACATGTGAAACAATTTTCAGCAGGCCTAATGTGTTTGTAAAATGAAATGATATATTAAGTCTTTTATACAAGTTTTTTGGAATGTGTGTGGAATGAATAATAGTGAAATTCAATATGTAAGGTAGGCAGATCTTTTGAATTTTTGTAATACCGCTTTATATCGATTAGAACAAAATGCAGCCTTTTATCATCAGCATGCAGTTAATGGTGTGCATATAAAGATTCCTGAATGTTTCACTTCTTAGACGAATTGTTGAAGAGAAATGTGTATTAAGTAATTCGTATTGCATGCTATGCCAAAATATGCAGAGAAGTCTGTAAAATTTACAATTTTAATCATCACGTACAATGTGAGTCAGTTAACTTATATGACACTGTTAATAGACATATGTATTTCTGTATTCACATATGTACAA
Source organism: Modiolus philippinarum (assembly GCA_002080025.1). Classification (NCBI taxonomy): domain Eukaryota; kingdom Metazoa; phylum Mollusca; class Bivalvia; order Mytilida; family Modiolidae; genus Modiolus; species Modiolus philippinarum. The sequence goes on along the minus strand of MJUU01033215.1, from coordinate 62,445 downwards.
AACTAAGTTTGAATACTGGAGTGATCGGTGACCAAGAAATTACTTTATTCCATCATATCTACACATGTCTGTGTAACTAAATCATACAATCATAAAATACATATATATTGTATGTGTACACATTCATGAGTTGTTAACGATTTGTTACCGATTTGAAAATGATCCATTGCATCCCAATAAATTGGTATGAAATCATGGACACGAGTTGTTCATGAGTTGTTACACGAGTTGGTAACGATTTGAAAGCGATCTGAAGATGATCCATTGCAAAATTTGCATATGTAAATTAACGAGTTGTTGGCTCATTTGCATGTGAAATTTTCCCACTATCAACTCATAATAAAATCATGATTTGGAGTTGTTGTAGTGAGTTGTTGCATGATTGTTTTTGTTTGGGTGGCTAAATTCTCTTGATAATAATTTTGTGGAGATTGACAATGAAAAAGGTATCGATCTCTGTGTTTGTTCTATCCTATAACATTTGAATACACACTACAACAGGAGTTTCATTATGGATTTTTGTGCATGTGTATTACAGGTGGCGCTGTTTCAAAACAAAGCATAAATATGAATGAATTAATGTACGCACATACAAGGTAGATAAATCACTATCTTGGGACATCTTAAGTTGTTTTCAGTAATTTCATACTCAGATGAAGGCGAGTCGCTTACTTTTGTCTATGTTGGATGACTTGAGTTGAAGAAGATGAAGATCAAGATGAAGAACAACAATAAAAGCGTTGTTCCTTTGCTTGTTTTTTACCATGCATTTGTAGAGACTTTGTCTCATGTGCATTTACTCCATATCCTTTTATTCACCATTTACACAGTTAAATGACCTATATATTGATCGATTCCGCTGTGTACACACACATGTGAGGTAATCGTATGTTCTATTATTAGGCCAATGAAAGCGTATCGTAGAGTTCAGATGGGCAGAGTTCCCCATCAGATATAAAATGATTCATTCATTTCATATTCTTACAAAAGAATTTTCATTCATAAAGTTGGATTCCCGCATCCATCTAAAAGATTTTGCCATAGGTATCGTTTGTTTAAATATCAACTTTGGCCAATGGAAAAGGTTTACATGGGGTCAAATCTCCACAAATTGATGATATCTTGTCGCTTAATAATAGTAAATTTGCCGACTATATTCCATTAATATATCCAGCAGAATTCGCAATAAAGGAGACTACCGACAATGGCCATTCTGTTTCGTTTTTAGATTTACATCTGGAGTTTGACGACAGTGGCAACCTCAGCACATGAATTTATGACAAAAGAGACGATTTCAATTTTGATATCGACTCGACAGTAATATTGCGTCTTCCCCAGCGTATGGAGTATATATTTCTAAATTCAACCGTTACGCTTGAGCATGTAGTCAGTATCAAGATTTTTTGAAACGACACAGATGTTTAATACGTATGCTTTTAAATCAGGGCTTCGATCAATATGGATTTATAGTTTTTCTCAAGAAATTTATTGGACGATATCCAGATTTGATTGATAAATATTCAATTCCAATTTCCACTTTCATTGAAGACGGTTTTGTTAAAGTTTGGCTTCTTCTTTGAGGTTTATCTTTATGCCACTTTGGTGTGATTTGTACACCGAGCGACAAAAACATTTTACCTGTATCATGAGACAAGGCTTGTACATCGAGTAACAAATACATTTCACCTGTGTGAAAAAAAAATGCAAGGTTTTGACAATATTATGGCTTTGACAATTAACACAATCTGGGCACACAGAAGCTCTAGTTAGTCATCATATAAGCGGGAGGTTAATGTATCATTTAACCTGGTTTAATCCACTATTTTATTTATAAATGCGTGTTTCAAGTCGGGAATATGACGGCTTGCGACAAAATGTTCTCTGATGGGCTGTGTTTCCTTGATTCTGTCGTTTGTTATACGGATTTTTCTTACTGGTCTCCCTCTGTGATTGATTCGGACTTTTGTTGTCACTTTTATTTATTTACTCTAAAACTACTTGATAGAAATGAATAATGTTTTGACACAATTTAAAGATAAAACATCCATTTTGTAAGTTAAATGCTTTTGTACTTAAAATATAAATAATTTCTAAATTATTTCCAAACGAGATTACAAAGAGACTGAAACATGACCAGAATACATCCTTTTGTAGGAGTGCCCCGTGATCATTTATATGTTGTATTGTCTATTGGTCCCTTTGGCGGGCAACGGATGACAGTGTTTGTAAGAGTACTTTGCCCGATGTTATGCTTAATTGGCGACTCCGCATCCATGACAAAATGGATACATGGATGTAGAGTTGTTGCTCTTTGCTGGCCCTAAAGCCGATTCTATTTAGAACCTTGCAATATCTAAATTTATGTAAATTCTGTTGAAAAGTAAGGAGTATCTCGATCATGCAAAGCTCTGTCCCTAGCTGATTTTGGATTAACATTTAGATCATATTGGTTAATTGTTCTCTATCAGTTTTTTAGCATCTTTGGGTGTATGTTTTCCAAACGTTTATATTTTATCTGCACTGAAGAGACATAAGTTGTCGAAATACGCATATGCCGAAAATAAATTCACAGTAATTTCGGTATTTAGTTATCTGATACGCGAGATCTAGCAACAAAATAATTTGTCTATTGACACAACCATAGTAACCAGGGCTTCAAAACATTCCATCAAATACGATCATTAAGGAAGTTTTTTTATAGATGATTTGATCATAACCAACTTTTTTTCCCTTTTTGTTTTTTGTCAGAAGGAAGTAATTAAATGAAAATCAAGATCATATGACACCAGACAAGTGGTCGGGTTTACCGACGGAACTCTTCTAAACTGACATACATGTACTTGCATATGAAATCTATAGGCAAATAAAGCAAAACAAATAAACACATAAAAGGTCACATCATTTTGATAAAGTTCAACAAAGATGAAATTTTGAAACCGTGTTGAAGTCGAGAGGAAATAATTTTTACATTAAGATTAGTTTATGTTTCGAATTGATTTGTTCGAACTGTTTATTCTTCCCTTTCTATAAGGATGTAAACCGAAAGGTCAAATTGAGGAACCCCGTTTGAAATTACAAAAGCACTTTTGTTATCAATTTTTTATAGAAATAAATAAAGTTGCTGTCTGAACTGTGGTTCAAGATTCTTTTTTACCTCTTACTGGGATCAACATATCTTTAATTGTCTAGGAGCTTTCAAAGAAAATTGCTGTTGAGTTGCTACTTGACACTATTGCAATGGAAGGGAGTTTTACACACCATTAAAATGGTTTACGCATGGTCATCTATGCTTTAATCCATATCCCTTCATTGATTATTTAACCCATTATTTATCTTTAATTAATGTAACTAGTCAGGACCATTCGATAATTTTGCTACTGCGTTGGTTTTTTTTCCCTTTGGATTTCGGTTCTTGGGAATTCTTTTCGTTTATTTTGTTACTTCCGTCATTATTACTGAAGCAATCAGCTTTATCTTATTTACTTATAAAACCAGACACCATCAGGAAGGAGTTTAACAAGGAATGTCCTGCTTTGAAATGGTTTGGAATCATAAAAATGGTCATGTCATATTAAAGAAATTTTGTACTTTTTCATAATATTGAAACGGCTTTTAGGTAATAGACAGTATAATCTGTAATTAACAATAGATAAAATATACTTCAAGGTAGTAGACCTGAGACAGGGGGATAACTTCTTTTATACACAAAATATTGATGTGATTTGATTATGTGATTGGTATAAATAAAACAAAAGATTTAGAATATCTATCAGAAGAAAAAATCCAATATCCATGTTATGACACTACACTCCTTTCATGAATTACTTAAAAATGCCTACATTAAAATATTTAAGTTTAAAATGGCACCTCAAAATATTAATATAAATGAAAGTTAGATCTATGGAAAGAGATGTTATTCTGTCTGCCAGACGTGTAGAATTAAGGTGTAATAAGACTTTGTATGCAGTTTTCCTAACATGTGGAAAACGATACTTTGATTTTTTTTAAAGAAAATTTTAATAAAAAGTAATGTGTGAAGGGTCTTTTTCCCAGTTTTGGTAAAAATTGAATAATAGGATTTCCATCTTGGCGAAATTTAATGAAACTGTGTTTTCAGCAATGTTTTGACAATGTAATTTCTTTTTTACAGCAATTCATGCTTAAGATCAATATTCTCTCATATCTAGGTCTAAAAAAAGCAAATTCAAAGACAATGGCAACATCGGAAACACTAAGACAAGACGACATCACACAAGTACGACAGCGAAAAAAAAAACAAACAAAAAACAAGAGATGTCAGAAGACAACATAACTCGTCGGAGATTAGAGTGGTCTATATGCACAATAAATTTTAAAGTTATACATTTTCATATTGTAATGTTTTGATAATCTTTAAATGTGATACAAGGAAGTCACATGCCAAATAGTAAGTCCCTACAACTAAAAGAATAACTTCTATACATAGGATTTAGGTTTGTTAAAAATTGCCCTAAGGGCAAGGTCATGGTCAAAATAACTACAAATATAGTACCGACAGAAAGCTCTCATGACAAGAAAGTCATAAACCAAATATGAACATCCTGCCACTAAATAACTTAATTCTAGAGGTAAGGTTAAGGTTTTTTTTTAAAAAATGCCCCCGGAGAGAGATCACGATCTCACTGTCTACAAATATTGTACCGCATATTATAGAAAACTCTCATCATAAGGAAGTTACACACCATATATGAACACCCTACAACTAAAATCCTACCTTCTACAGGCAAGGTACAAGTTTTTCAAAAATTGCCTTTTAGGAAAAGGCAAGGCCAAAATGTCTACAAGCATGCTACTACTTGAAAGCTCTAATCATAAGGGAGTTACATACCAAATATAAACACCCTACCATTAAGAGCCTACATTTTAGAGGCAAGGTTTGCGTTTTTTTAAATTGCCCTAAGGGCAAGGTCAAGGTCAAAATGTCTAAAAGTATGTAACCACTTGAAAGCTCTTTTCACAAGAAAGTTACATACAAAATATTAACATTCTAGCGCCTAGGTCTTCATCCAGTAAGCAAGATTAAAGGTTTGCTGACGGCTACACCCAAAACGTCGACGACTCTGACGCCGGGAGTATGATGATAGTTTTTCGGACATTCGCCCTGGCGTGCTATCATGGAATACACACAGATATGAACAACATGGACCCAAATAATCATCATGGGTGAGATCAGGTGCACCGGTTCAGTACACATCTCCTACTCCTTATAAAACACCCACTGTGTTGAACAATATCAAATCCGGTAGAGGAGACAATTATCTTAAGCTTTCAATAAGAAGGAGCAGTTGTTATCTTGAAAACAGATATCCCATAGCGGTTCACAAGAACTCGATGTTGACAGTAAAATTTCTGTAGTGAACACCGAATTATGGGTGACATACCCTTGTTTAACTAAAAACTGGGCTCTATCAAGGAAGTCACTGTGTCGATCACAGGCCCTAGAGTAGTGAATGAGTTAGCAGTTGTAAGCTCCTTATTCCGGCGCGAGGGAAATGTTGCTACAAAGAAAATGGAATTTGATTATTGGAAAGTTGAGTCATCGCGTTTGTCATACAGCTGAATTTGTAGTTTACCTGTGTTGTCAATTTAAAGATGAACGTCAAGGAAGGTCAAGGAATGAGACTGATGTGAAAGTGTCTGTGACATTCTGAATTTCGGCCCTTTGGGATAGATCAGATGTAGCAAATCATCAAAGCGAAGGTTGTGTAGTGAAAAAAATATTATCTTAAAGGAAGCTTATATTAAAGGATTGGGTTAGTTTTTTGTCTTTATTTTTGAAGAAGCCCTTCGATGAATTCAGTCTCCTTTGGGCGGAGAAACGGATCGGGTAGAAGATGTGAACAGTTTTTGCCCATTGTTATTTCGATAGTTTGTTGAAAAAAATATCTAAATAGGAGGCTAAACCCAGTACCAAAGATATTTTCCGAGTGCCACAACCGGAATGAGCCTGGCTTAGTATTTTTAAGGCGTCAGAATTTTGAGGAAACAGTTCATTTTCATAAAAAGCTTTGGTATTTGCCGTTGTATCAATCTACAGAATGAGTAGAATAGTCTGTTTGCAATAACCGGCGGGGATCGAAGTGCTTTGCCTCAATTATCTCCCTTGTCAATCTGTTTACCTAAGTCTTTTTAAATAAAGAAGATGGGCGATGACATAGCAACGGAAATAAAACATCATTTTTTTTTATATTTTCGCTATGTTTAAACATTTCATTTATTATGTTTCTTGTGTCGCAACAACTACTTAATGAAAGGAAGATAACAGGAAACACCTACAATGGCCGAACATAACAATCACATGTCACAATCAACCAGGGAACCGCACAAGAAAAACAATAAAATGACAAAAGACAAACTTAGATAACGATAGGAACTCGGGATAGCCGGACTTGGTACCGGCACTGGCAACAGCCCGCGGTAGGGTTAAACCGGTTTATTGGTACCCAAACCTCCGCTTTCTCTATCCCGTTTCCCTATAGTATAATAAACATACAAATAAAAGCCAATACAGGTAGACCACTAACTCTAAGACCACAATCTTGAAAAGGAAAGAATGAGACAAAACGTAATTTAGAAAGATGGGTCGAGGAGTGCTCGCCGCTAAACTGCCGGCTAGCTCAAGGAGCCTAGTCTGCTGGTAAAACACTGTAGCACTACGGAATAGGAATAAGAATCAAATTCAAAACTTCCCGAAGGAAGAGTATGGAAGAGTTATATGGGAATACACCATTGTCTTTGTTTTTTTGCAAACGCATTATTTTACAACTGTCTCTATAAATGATGTTGTCAAAATTACACAAAATTGAAGAAAACAAAACGTTCTCAAAGGGCATGGGCGAAAACCAAATTGGGAAGTATTGTTGAATTTACAATTCTGCATCGTATAAACATTATGAAATTAGTTTCTATGTATGACCTTTTTCAGTACCCACTTTTTCAAGTTTCTAGGTAGTTAAGGAGAAAATAAACTTTTTCATTATAATCTTTGGCTCCCGGGTGATTAGGACTCTCTATGAAATAAGCATATGGGACAATTCAAGGAGTGTGTATTGCATGAAGTGTTTTTGTTCTTTGATTTCAAGGTTTCCTACAACTGTTGATTTGTATTTAAAGTGAAATGTTAGGATGGTTCCAATTCGGTATTGTTTTTGTGTGATTTGTGAGTCATTTGATGACTTTTTTGTTTTAAAGTGAAATTGATTTCTTAGAGGGGCTTCAGAAAGAATGCAATAAAAATTGATTCATGTTTGAATTAACATTCTGAAGAAACGCAACAAAGAGCAGGCATAACAATTTGCACATATATTGACAGATTATTGGCAATCTGTATACAAATTTTTGTCGAAATCGAAAGGTGGCGTTTTTTGGGATCCACTTTGAAAGTTATACTTTACACTGAGCTGTTATACCGATTTGTGCATTATATTTGCATCTATATATTCACCTGCGACAATCTAAAATGTGCTCATAAAAATTCTAAATGTAGGAATGAAAAGTTTTTTTTCCATGAAAATAGATTTATAAATATGCAACTATGGTTAACAACCCAAAAATAACATTTCTACCTCATATAAACAAGAGTTCGATTTCTTTTTCTATTTCAACCACTTCCGCGCCTGATAAAGCACAGAAATTTTTTAGCGATGTGTATTGAATTGTGTGTCATGGGAGGTAACTCATTGCACGTAATTGAACATTATGGTCTCTGGGCTCTTCATTTGAGACGTAGATAGTGAAAACTGACAGGAGCCCTCGGAGTTAGAAGAATTTGTTCCTATGTGTGCCGCCGACTTTACTGGAATGAGAGTCATCCCGAGTCCACAAGGCTCCCGAGTATTTTCAAGATTTCTTGACTATGAATGACAAAGGTTTGAGCACAGTGAATGAGGAAAACCACTGAAGGTGCTACATGTACGGAGGGGATTCATTTTTCTTCTTCTCCGAAAACATTTGACAATGGCGGTGCTCTTCCACGTGCACATGACCCTTCTCGAAGTTCGTCGAAAACGTTGAGTAGCCTTGATGAAACGGCTTTAAAAATTGAGAATAAACGACTTGTACAGAATTTACTTGTGAGCAAAAAAAAAAATAATTTTAAATCGCAGATTGGATGGAAACCGATAAAACTGTCAATTCCGATAAACATTTTTCAAATATTGGGAGAGAAAGCTGTACTAAAATATAAACTTATGTGCTGATCAGCATATTGCTGAGAAGGCTGTACCATTTGCAGATAAAGTGACACATCTGAATGATAAAGACTGTGATGGTGACAATACTGAAACAGGATCAGATTCTGACACTCAACCTAAAATTAACCGAAATACTGAAATAGAGATTTGGATTTTTTCATTTTATTCATGGTAAATACCCATTATTTAAATTGTCGAAAAGCCGTCCACATCTTTATTGAGATAAAACAAATTGATAAACATGCTGTATTTGGTACAACACTGTCCTTTTTTAAAAGCAAAGACTTCGACACAGAAATTCTAAGATCATTTGAGCGTGGACAAAAATCTTTTAAAGACAGTTTCTCTGAGGAACAGGGACCCACTATCGTTTCAACTGTTAATAGAACTTAATTCGATATTTGCAAGACAACCCGATTAGAAACCTTATTTGTGGAGCTTATCAAGCTTGTTACTGCAAGCAAACCGGAAACCATTTTGGGTCATACAGCGATAATCTGTCGGAAATGTTTGAGAAAAGGTAAAAACCCATCTGATAATTGAGCTCGACATTCTTAAAAGGATTGCTGATTTTGACAGAAAATTTATTCATCCCCTCATTCGTCAGAATATCTCTCCCAAGTGTTGATATGTATTCAGATAAATGAAGTTCTAAAGAGGACACAGGTGCGTCTTATATTTCTTATCCGTCACATGAAAAGGCGAGTTGTATTTTTCTCAGCTTATTCAGAAATTGTTAGAATTTAATGTTTAATTTTAATTTCTCTTCCTTTTGCAGGAGTTTGTTCATTACATATGGAAATTCAATCAACTTTCCCTTCCGTTGCAGGCGTGTATTTAAAAGACCATTCTACATTCCATGCTCTTGCCGGCATGTGTGTTTTAAATTAATCAAGTTCCCCTGCTGCCACAGGTGTGGAGTTAAAATATTCTTTCTAAGTAGATTCCTTTGGTATAGAAGAGTATGAATTTCCCTATTATTATTTGATCAGTCACAGTTTTTCTCAGATACAATACATTTTGTGTATCCGTGTTTTATTAGCTCGCTTTCAACATTAGCTCTACCAATTGTGAAAATGTCACCCAGCCAGTTACAAAAGGAGTTGATATCGATCAGAAATGTCATTTTTCACTCAACACTTTGAACACCAAATTTGCAGACTGCAAAATGATAATTGAACCCAGATTTGATATTGCACTATGGGAGAGAAGCTTTTGTCAGAGTATCATGAAAAATTGTAGACATTGTTCAAATATGGATGGCCTATAACCTAATTGAAAAATTTTCCCTTGCTTATCGCCCTGTTAACAAACAATTTTCTTCCTTTATTGACCCATACATTACAAAAGAGTTTAGTTTAGATATTTTGTATGGACCTTTTAATGAGAACCCATTGTGTGCTCCTTTTACTATTTCATTATTATTTACTGTACTGAAAGACATGAATGATATAAGGATTATTGCAGATTGCTCTTTCGGTAAACACGAGTCTGTAAACGATGTAATACCACAGTATTATTTCTAAGGTGTCCCGTTCGGATTATGTTATCCACGATAAGGCGAATTGGTATTTTTAAACGTTGATTTTGGTAGTTATTGTCATATTTCGAAATGTGATCTGTTTTGTGCTCTAAAATAATTGCATGTAGACTCTCATGATTTGCATTTAATGAGGAGGATAAAGGGAGATACAAACTTTAATAGGGAAGTTGGCTTTTTAGCAGAATGTGCACGTAGTTGTAGACTGTTTATTTTTTGAGTGATTTGTATTTTGAGATAATACAATTGTAACTATTATAAAAGTCATCCAACTTTAGATCTTAGGAAAGACATTCAGTGGTGGCTACAGTATCTACAAACTCAAAATGTACTTTATCTTATACCACACCTACATGTACCCTGAAAATTCAACATAGCAATTTGACTGCAAAAGGATCACTTACAAAAAATAGTTATGATCGTTGATCAAAAGACTTCTGATTAATGACCGCAAAATTTGTCATCATTGATTGCAGGTGTTGTGATCAATGATTGGAGGAGATATGATCAAGGATGATCCTTGATCACAAATGCTGTGATCCTTGATCCAAATCAAGAATCACAGGAATTGTGATCAAGGATCACAAGTATTGCAATCAAGGATCACAGGCATTGTGATAAAAAAATTGCAAGTGTTCTAAAATCTATGACCATTTCGCAAGTGTAGTTTATGGAATATAGGATTTAACAATACAAATTATTTAATATTTCCCCGACACGTTTTTATATCAAAAGTAATGGGGAGTTGCATGTTATGTGTATTACTCATATTTGTAAAGTTATTTTACAGATAGAAATAAAATTGCTTTTTATTTATGGATTCATTAGAAATGAGATTGTGTTTTTTACTAATGGATTTATTTAAAATATAATTGGTTTAATAAATGAATGTATTTTATTGTACTTATTACTGTCAGAGACATATGTAAGGGACCGACCATTTAACTTGAAAAAAAGGGGGGGGGGGTATTTCGACGATAAACTTGGAGATATTTATTCTATCACAAACCAGTCCCCACTTTTTTTGCAGATTGTTCGCATAAGCATTTAAGAAATGGATGCTATTTTTTTCTTTACAACTCTGGATGTCATGCGTTCGAAATAAGGATTGCATTTTTTGTGAAATCATGCATGTGTCCAGCTGTGTTTTTCAATAAAAATTGAAAATTGCAATATCTAAATTTTACAAAATCTTGTTAAAAAACTTAGGAGTATCTCCCTCATGCATAGCGCTGTCCTTAGCTGAATTTTGGCTTTCTATTTAGATCCTTTTGGTTGTTTGTTCTCCATCATCTTTTACAGGTTTATGGCTAATGGTTTTCCAAATATTTTGGTTTTATCTGCACTGATGAGTCATTAGTTGCAGAAAATAAATTAACAGTAATTTCGGTATTTTGTTATTTAAGAATTATTTATCTGGATATATATTCTATTTATATTCTAAACTTTAATATTGTCAGTGTGAGATTAACTTTGTGTTATCTACATAATTTCAATAACCATGTTCCCCAGTCGACGTTACCTTTATTGCCTATTGATTTGATCAGAATTGCATTAATTTTAGACCGATATAATACATTATTATCCTTCCCTTGGTTAAATCAGCCTGTAGAGCCTTTCCACAAAAGCCAAATCCAGCTGACCCGGATATTTCAGAGGTTGAACTTGATATATCAAGCGATTCTCAACGTTTCAAAAGCAGTAACTTTTATTCAAGTTTTCACTCGAAACCAGACGAATAAAAATAAGCATTTATTGCATTTGCTCTTTCCGATTATGTATCAAAAAATAGAATCTTGATTACACAAATAGATAAACTAGACGTCAGAAAAATTGAAGAAACTGGGTCGTTGATATATCCTGCAGATCTTTGACGTTTGCACATTATGACGTCATAAAAGCTTCAACATAAAGATAGAATATCGCACCAACCAAAGGTTGCTGCAAAATCAAAAATCGACATTTTTTCAAGTAGTTCGGTCAAAATATTCATCTACTTACAAAACCTCTGTCGAGAGAATGGTGAAAAACTACAAAACATGTTTTTAAAACTGAAAATTGCTGAAAAGTTGAAAATGATGTCGAATTTCCCGCGTAATTTGAAAACTCAGTTAAATAAATACAAATCTAAACTACAAAATAAAGGATCATAAACACGTTATCGGGCTTATGACAGCTTGAGTATTGTAAAATATCATCCCTCTCGCAAAAATATGAAGCTTTGGGCTCGTCGTTACTGTCACTTGCCCCTGCGCTTCATATTCTGGCTCACGGTTTGATATTTTTACGATACATAGTTGTCAAGAGCCCGATAACATTAACTGGTATTTCGTGACCTTTGCCTTGTTCCGGATGTTAAGTACTTCAAATGTAATCAGTCCCACCCTATCTTGCTTTGATCCTTGTGAACAGTTATTGAGAATGAGTGTTATATTTACAGCAAATGGTATTAAGTTTGTTTTTTTTTTTTTTGCTTTTTCTGGTCAGGGTCACAATTACATCCATGAGTTATCCATTTGTAGGTCTTCGGAACCACTTTTGTGTACAGTTAAGGTTAATAGTTTTTCCTTTGTCCAAGGTCCTGGTGATGATCTTGTTTTTTTTTTTGTTCTTGTCAATTTAGGCTGAAGAATTATTCGTTATTCAAACGCTTTTGGGAAATATTACTTTTCATACGCCTGGTCCGTGCAACATATATCTTCCGTTATTTGAGACATAAAGGTGCTACCTTAGCTGCAAAGACTGAACCCCCTAAGGCTTTACTTGACACCATGGGGATTGGTAATCTGACTGCTACAAAAGTTATGTTTATTAGGCTAGTGCTTGTTTATATAAGGATACCAGGGCTAATGATAATTTGATTGCCTGTGGTTGAGGTATTTTAATAGTTTTCATGTTCTTTCTATCAATAATGCATCTTTCGCATTTTGGACTTACGTCTTTAATTTGACGAGAATGGTCATCTCAGTACTAAAATTTACGACATAAGGGACGATTTTGATTTCAAAATTATCAATTTACCTGACATGGACAGTAATTTTCAAGCATCTGCTAACGGAGTGTATGTTTCACAGTTTATCCGTTACGCGAGAGCTAGCACACATTATACAGACTTTTTCATCAGACATACTAGTAGTTATCTCCATGACCGCCTTATTAATCAAAGCTTCAAAGAATTAGGTCTCATACCATCATTATAAAGATTCTTTCATATATATCCGTCGCTTGTGGAAAAAATTCTGTCCGAACTCTGATTCAAGATTCTTTTTTTTTTCTTTACTAAGTACTGGGATGATCATTTGTTTTATACGTCTACGACCCTTCAATAGCAATTGCTATTGATTTGCTACCGGACACTACTACAATGAAATGGGAGGTTTAGCATGCCATAAAACCTGCTTAACCTTTCTTTTTGAATTTCTGTACCAAGTCAGGACCATTGGAGTCTACACTTTTTCCCGTGGTTTCCACATGATTTGTCTTATGGACTTCGGCTCTTGACAACTCTGTTCAGTAATTTTGTTGCTACCCCTATTTTAAATGTGTCCAAATACCTTTCTGTGCGTTTTTGGAGAATTCGTATTTGTAAATTGTGCTATCTATAATCATCATATTGAGCCTTTTATTGTATATTATTGAGTGTCTGTGTATCACTTTGATAGAAAATTAGCATTTGCATACATTTTTATTTAGTTTGTTGTCAATTGCGTACAATGGAAAGTAACTCATTGTGCGTAACTGAATATCATGCTATCTGATGTCTTCATTTGAGGTAAATAGTGACATTTAACATGTGCCCTCGGAGGCATGAAAAAAAGCGTTCTTTTTTTTTGTATTTTATTTGTTTTATACCGGGAGCACATTAATTTTGATCTGCCTGTCTTTGTTTCTCTGTATGTGTGTTTGTAAATGTGTGTGTCTATGTGTCCAAAACTATGTAAAATAGACATTTTACTGACTACTGGGCTGGTGAATACCCTCGGGGACTAACTGTCCACCAGCAGTGGCATCGACCCAGTGGTAACAAATAAATAAATTCCGAAATTACTATCAATTTAATTTCTGCATATGCGCATTTCGACAACTTATGTCCCTTCAGTGCAAACAAAATCTAAACGTTTGGAAGACCATAAACTCAAACAAATGTAAAAACTGATAGGGAACAAATAACCAATATGATCTAAATGTAAAGCCAAAATTAGCTAAGGACAGAGCTTTGCATGAGGGAGATACTCCTTAGTGTCCGACAAAATTTACAAAACATTTTGATATTGTAAGGTTCAAAATAGAATCGGCTTTCGGGTCAGCACCAAAGTACTGACTACTGGGTTTGTGAATACCCTTGGGGACTAACTGTCCACCACCAGTGGCATCGACCCAGTGGTAACAAATAAATAAATACCAAAGTTAGCAAAATGTTTAGGTTTAGTAAAGAGGAACATAAATAATGCACAAAAAATAGATCAGGTCAAAGGTCAAGGTCACAGGGGTAAAAAAACTTTAAATTGGGTGTTCCTACATATTTGACTGTAGAATCTTAATATCGTATTGAGATTAAGTTTGCATTATTTTATTGATAATAAAATTGCACAGCTAGAGAATGTCGACAGATTTTAAGTAACTTTACCGGTTTGGAGAAAAAAGAGGCCAAAAGGGGTCAAATGAAAAAAAAATATTGTCAAATTTTGATGCATTTTTTCCGTGTTGGTTTTCTTATAACATGTATAAACAGATAGAAAACACAATTGAAACCATTTTCAACAAAAAAGAGTCACCCAAATGGCCCTACCTTTTAAGAAAAAGGGAACATAAAGGATTTAAATTGGGAGTTTTCTGACATTTGGCTGCAGAATCTTTATTATTTATCGTATTGACCTGGGTTTTGTTTTACTTTTTTGCTTATAAAATTGCAGAGCTCCAATATAGGGCATACTGAAGTAGCATTTAAAGTTTTTGAGAAACAAGAGCCCAAAGAGTGGAAAATAAAAAAAAAAAATTTTTGTAAGATCTTGATGCAGTTTTTTGCTCACCTGGCTATGCCAGGGTGAGTTTTTGCGATCACTTTGCGTCCGTCGTCCGTCCGTAAACTTTTCATTCAAAGATCTTCTCCTCTGAAACCACTGGGCTAATTGAAACCAAACTTGGCCACAAAAGTCATTGGGTGGTCCCCTTTAAAAATTGTGTCGCTCAGGTCTGTATGTCATCCAAGATGGCCGCCAGCTGGGACCAAAATTTAAAATTTGGACCCTATGGAAAAAAAAAACTCTTGGGCCCATTGGAACCAAACTTGGCCTTAATAGTCCTTGGACAGTCCCTTACAATAAGGGTGTTTTTTTTTAAGTCCGCCCGATTTCCAAGATGGCCGCCAGAAGGAAACGTAGTTTTAACATTGGACCCTATTTGAAAACACTTTCAAAGATCTTCTACTCTGAAACTACTAAGCCAGTTGGAACCAAACTTGGCCACAATCGTCCTTGGGTGGTCTCTTTCAAAAAAGGTGATTTTTAGGTCCGCGTGATTTCTAAGATGGCCGCCAGTGGGAAACATAGTTTTAACATTGGACCCTATGGGAAAACACTTTCAAAGATCTTCTTCTCTGAAACTACTGAGCCAATTGGAACTAAACTTGGCCACAATAGTCCTTGGGTGGTCCCTTACAAAAAAAAGTGTTTTTAGGTCTGCGTGATTTCCAAGATGGCCGGCAGCGGGAACCATAGTTTTATCATTGGACCTTATGGGAAAACATTTTCAAAGATCTTCTTCTCTGATACTACTGAGCCAATTGGTACCAAACTTGGCCAGAATAGTTTTTGGGTGGTCCCTTACAAAATAGGAGCTTTTCAGGATCACACTACATTCAACATGGCCGCCAGCGGGGGACATAGTTTTAACATTGGACCCTATGGGAAAACATATTCAAAGATCTTCTTCTCTGTAACTACTGGGCAAATTGGAAACAAACTTGGCCACAATAGTCCTTGGGTGATTCCTTACAAAACAAGTGTTTTAAGGTCTGCACGAATTCCAAGATGGCCGCCAGCGGGAAACATAGTTTTAACATTGGAGCCTATGGGAAAACACCTTCAAAGATCTTCTTCTCTGAAACTACTCAGCCAATTGGAACCAAACTTGGTCACAATAGTCCTTGGGTGGTTCCTTACAAAAAGGGTGCTTTAAGGTTCTTGCAATTTCCGAGATTGCTGCTAGCGGGAACATAGTCTTAACAAAGGACCCTTTGAGAAAACATTTTCAAAGATTTTCTTCTCTGAAACTACTTAGCCAGTTGGTACCAAACTTGGCCACAATAGTCTTTGGGTTGTCTCTTACTAAAAAGGTCGTTTTGAGGATTGCGCTACAATCAACATGGACGTAAGAGGGGAAACAGTTTAAACCTTGAACCCTATGGGAAACCACATTCAAAGATCTTCTTTTCTGAAACTACTGGGCCAATTGGAACCAAACATGGCCACAATAGTCCTAAGGTGGTCCTTTGCAGGTAATTTGTTTTTCAGGTCAGTGCTATATTCAAGATGGCCGCAAGCGGGGAAAATAGTTTTAACTTTGGATCCTATGGGAAAACATTTTCAAAGATCTTCTCTCAAACTACTGAGCCACTTGATACCAAACTTGGTCACAATAGTCTTTGGGTGGTTCCTTGCAGAAAGGTGTTTTTCAGGATTGCACTACATTACACATGGCTGCCAGCGGGGGATATAGTTTAACATTGGACCCTATGGGAAAACACATACAAATATCTTCTACTCTGAAACTACTGGGCCAATTGGAACCAAACTTGGCCACAATAGTCCTGAGGTGGTCCTTTGCAAAAAATGTGTTTTTCAGGTAAGCACGATATTCAAGATGGCAGCCAGGGGGAAACATAGTTTTAACATTGGACCCTATGGGAAACACTTTCAAAGATCTTCTTCTCTGAAACTACTGAGCCAATTGGAACCATACTTGGCCACAATAGTCCTTAGGTGGTCCCTTGCAAAAAGGTGTTTTTCAGTTCAGCGCGATATCCGACATGGCAGCCAGCGGGGAAGTTAGTGTTTCCCATGGGGTCCAATGTTAAACTAACAGAGGTCTTCTCCCCTTTAACTAATAAGGGATATTGGATTTATAGTTTAATTATATATAAGGGCTCTTTAACATAAAATGTCTGTGTTAATCAAGGGCCAGGTGAGCGATACAAGCTCTTGAGAGCCTCTTGTTTAATATACCAAAAATCAATGATCATTAATATGCAATAAAATAAGGTCAAATTTAAAGTCAAGGTCACAAAGGTCAGACCTTGCCCTTATAAAAAGGAGCTGCTGGGGTGTGAGGGCATATGTGGAGTTTCACAAAGCATTTTGTTTTTTACCACTTGTGGTTTGTGCTTTCTATTATCACCATTTGTAGTGTAGTATCACGTATTTTTGGTTCATTATTGATAAAGAATAGCACCATTCGCCAAACCTTTTTATTAAGTTGTCGATTCAAAATAATACAATGATAGGTGCAATCTACCAATGGGCGTCAAGAACAATTGAACATGGTGAATAAAAGGATATGGAGTAAATGCACATGAGACAAAGTCTCTACAAATACATCAAAAACAAGCAAAGGAACAACGCTTTTATTGTTGTTCTTCATCTTGAAGTCACTATGAGGCCTTCAACAATGAGCAAATGAACAAATATCTCTTTTAACTGACAGAAGATTTGAAAATTCTTCATTATTTCATTGCTGTCATCACTTGAACGGAATGTCTTTTATGAGCAATTTTGAGCCAGTTTCATTAAACATGGACTGCTGTAATGCTTTGATACACATGTAGGTTGTAAAGACAACTTGCATTTTATCTGGATAGTCTCATTTGCACTGAGTGTCTTACCAGTACATGATGCAATATATAAATGGCTAAGTTGATGCTCTCTTGTCTATTTATTTACTGCATCTTTGAGTATTGTAGATCTACATGGCTTTTTGTGTCATGCTTATTTAAATCAAATATATGTGATTACGAGACCCGAGACCCGAGGTAGTAGTGAATAAAATATGTTTTGTTGTATACTTTGTCAATTGTTCACTTAAAATTACCAATGAGTATTTTTTTAATTTCTCATTCTTTTATTTCAAGTATTCTTAAATTATTCTTGTGAGGGAGAAAAATCCAAAGGGAAGGAATCTTATTATATAGATAAAAGAAGGGAAACGGGGAATGTGTCAAAGATACAAAGACCCAAAGGGAAGTAATAGCAACACAAAGCCCCCTTAAGATCTTGAATGAACGGTGTGGAAACCCTAAACCCAACACCAAGTCGGAGTCGGCCCCTAAATAAAGAGTAATGAAGTTCAGCAAAATAAACATCATTCTAAAATATACTTATTTTAACAAGTTTTGAGAATTTAAGTAGGTTGGAAAGATTGGTATGTAATACTGGAATCAAATATTCCTCATTTACAAACACTATAATTTTAATTCAATTATTCACCAACCCAGCAGCCAGTACTTCGTTGCTAGCCCGAAAACCGATTTTATTTGAAAACATGCCATATATAAATTTAGAAAATTTTGTTTAAAACTAAGGAGTATCTCCCTCTTGCATAGCTCTGTCCTTAGCTAATTTTGGCGATTTTATTTAGATTTTACTGGTTATTTGTTCTCTATCAGTTTTTACACATATTTTGGTTTATGGACTTCCAAATATTTTGATCTTATCTGCACTGAAGAGACATAAGTTGTCGAAATTCGCATATGCAGAAACGAAATTCACAGTAACTTCGGTATTTTGTTATCTATAATTATTTATCTTCCAATGCAAGGAGTGCGTGCGATAAATGTGTCACGTGTTAAAATAAAATCATAGAATAGCATCTTGTGTGAACTTGCATCAACACGTTGACTTGCATCAACATATAACATAATAAGTACCCTTCTGGAGAAACTGCTGATATTTCCAGTTTTTGTGGGATTTTGCGCTGTTATGCCTCAAGAAAATTTCCAACAGCTCCAGCATATGGAGTTTTCATCTCGCAACTCATTCGCTACTCAAGGGCCTGCAATCGATACAGTGAGTACCTTGATAGAGCTAGGTTGCTCACAAATAAGCTATGTAGACAAGGGTATGTTGAGATTTTCAACACGACGGGTGTCTTATATAGTCCGTTTGATTTCTATAGGCCACCCAGAAAATTTATTTCTTAAGAATGAAATTTACTTTGAGATCATTAATGTATACAATGTAATTGTTTACCAATGCTTAAAGTAATAGTGAAAGCAATTTGATAATGTCAACCAAACTTTACAAACTAAAAAATATTTGATATCATTTAATTAGAAATTTTCTCCTTATTTTCTTATCTGTGACAAGTCTAAAAATATACTTCACACTGAAATGGACATCTCGAGTCATTGTCTACTTATTGATTTGAAATTGAGTAGTCACATAATATTTTGAAATTTACATAAAAAGCACATGCTTTTATTTTTGTTTACAAAGGAAGGGCCATCGATTCTTGCAAATTTACTCCCTCTGTGAAAAACATGCATAAATAAATAATTTAACATAGGCACTTAATGGGCATCTTTTTAATTATTGACAGAAAAATTCTGAAATTAATGGCCAGAGTTCGTATAAATACAATAGATAAATGAAGAGAAAAATGTAGAAAAATCAAATGTGGATTTTTGATTATTTTTTTCTGGGTGGCCTATAGAAATCAAACGGACTATAAGAAGCAAGAAGCAAGAGTTTGTATTGGGTTCGTGTTGTTCAATTGTGTATGCGTGTTTTCGTTTTTTTTCTTTTCTGTGTCTTGCTCGCGTGGTGTTTGTGATTCTTTATGTTTCCTATATTTCAATTGTTCTTTGATCATACGTTTTTAGACTGATGGTTCGGTTCTTGCTAAGTTCCTTGTTCATTTGTGTTTACTTATTTTATTTTATTTTTTTATGCTGTTTTCGTTTGTGTACGTCTGAATTACCGTGTTTTCGGAATTTTGTTTTTTTTTTGGTGTTCGTTTGTCGATATATTTATCATATAGTCATACGCATATTTTGGCATATCAGTGTTGTGTCTGCACTGGATGTAAGGGTTTCTTGTGGTTACATTCTCATTTGTATCAGTCGGTGGTCAGTTAATAGGTATTACCATAGAACAATACAGTACTTTTTTTTAAATACATACTCTGTAAAGGCCTTGTGTATTGGTTATTCATAAAAAAAAAAACGACTCTCAAAAGGAAAGAGCAACAGGATCTCACAATATTTATCTTTATTTTAAGTTAACACTAGCAGATATGTTAAGATCTTGGTTGGCCATGTCGATCTTATAACGATCTTTACAAGCTTAACACAATTTTGTTTATATCGTGTAAGATGTTCAGTCGTATTTCAAAATAATTGCTTTCAAAGACGACCAAGACCTGTTCAGTTTATCAATATCAAACAAAATTACTGCGTTCAAAGGCGAACAAAATGTGTTACGTTTGTCCAAATTAAATAAGATCAACTCGAGATCTTGTTTGATCTTAATAAACCTAATACGTCTTGATTGTTCCTGAAGGCAATTGAGAAGTGGATTTTCTTTAATCTTAAATTATCTTGACACGTCTTGATCGTCCTTGAAATAAATTATCTTGAAAACCAAATTAATATCTTAAACTGTCTTAACAAAATTGTGTTAAGCCTGTCAAGATTGTTGTAAGATCAAAATGACCACGCAAGATCAAACCATATTTGCTTGGGCAATATGCATACACATGATTTTGTGTTTGTACCCAGGTAAGAAACTTGATTATTACGAATGAAGGCACAAATTAGCTGAAAATAAATAAAAAGAGATAAACATAAATATATTGGTTATATAAAATATTGCTACATGGAAATTAAAAGTAAAACATTCTACTGAAGTTATTTTACAACAAAAAATAAATAAATAAAATAAAAATAAAAAAAAAAAGAAAAGAAAAATATAACCAAGTCTCAGCATCATTGTTATGTGGCCGTCGAAGCTTGTTCGAAGATTGCTTGGTATACGGATTCATGAAATAAAAGGGACCACGGGAAAAATCTACAATAGCTGAAAATTTTAATCACATTTCATTATCTGCCAGAGAACTACACAGGAACACACTTATAAGACAAAAGACAAAGCTAAACAACGATAGGAGCTCAGGAAAACCGAACTTGTTACCGGCACTAGCAAATTCCAGCGGTAAGGTTAAACCGATTGATAGGTATCCAAACCTCCCCATTTGTTTGTCCCGTTTCCCTATAGTATAATTAACATACAGCTCATTAAAGTTATTGCAGTTGTAGTCAACATATGTGTTATGGTCTCATGTTCACTTACTCCATATCCTTTCGTAAAATATTTAATACAGGAGTTTGTCTTTCATTGCAGTGTGGAGTTGGTAAAACAATTCCCCGTGGTAGAGATGTATGCTCTTTATTTTTCTTAGATATGGTGTACTTGTACATGAGATAATATCTTATGTGTACACTTTGTTCAATTACTATTATCTAAATTTATGTAAATTCTAAAACCGAAGGATTGTCTCTCTTCCATCGTAGTTTTGTTCTTTGCTATATTTGATATTACTGATTATTCGGATTTCGTTTGGTTTTATGCATTTTAAACATTTTTTGAACATGGATTTCCTTTGTTTGGGTTCTAGTGCTGCTGATGAGGAATTAATTTCCGAAATGGCCATACAGCTCATTAAAGTTATCGCAGTTGTAGTTAACATATGTGTTATGGTCTCATGTTCACTTACTCCATATCCTTTCGTAAAATATTTAATACAGGAGTTTGTCTTTCATTGCAGTGTGGAGTTGGTAAAACAATTCCCCGTGGTAGAGATGTATGCTCTTTATTTTTCTTAGATATGGGGTACTTGTACATGAGATAATATCTCATGTGTACACTTTGTTCAATTACTATTATCTAAATTTATGTAAATTCTAAAACCGAAGGATTGTCTCCCTCCATCGTAGTTTTGTCCTTTGCTATATTCAATATTACTGATTATTCGGATTTCGTTTGGTTTTATGCATTTTAAACATTTTTTGAACATGGATTTCCTTTGTTTGGGTTCTAGTGCGAAATGGCCATACAGCTCATTAAAGTTTTTGCAGTTGAAGTTAACATATGTGTTCTGGTCTCATGTTCACTTACTCCATATGTGTTATGGTCTCATGTTCACTTACTCCATATCCTTTCGTAAAATATATAAAAACAGGAGTTTGTCTTTTATTGCAGTGTGGAGTTGGTAAAACAATTCCCCGAGGTAGAGATGTATGCTTTTTATTTTTCTTAGATATGATGTACTTGTACATGAGATAATATCGCATGTGTACACTTTGTTCAAATACTTTTATCTAAATTATGTAAATTCTAAAACCGAAGGATTGTCTCCCTCCATCGTAGTTTTGTCCTTTGCTATATTTGATATTACTGATTATTCTGATTTCGTTTGGTTTTATGCATTTTAAACATTTTTTGAACATGGATTTCCTTTGTTTGGGTTCTAGTGCTGCTGATGAGGAATTAATTTCCGGAATGGCCATACAGCTCATTAAAGTTATTGCAGTTGTAGTTGACATATGTGTTATGGTCTCATGTTCACTTACTCCATATCCTTTCGTTAAATATTTTCTTTTATTGCAGTGTTGAGTTGGTAAAACAATTCCCCGTGGTAGAGATGTATGCTCTTTATTTTTCTTAGATATTGGGTACTTGTACATGAGATAATATCGCATGTGTACACTTTGTTCAAATACTATTATCTAAATTTATGTAAATTCTAAAACCGAAGGATTGTCTCCCTCCATCGTAGTTTTGTCCTTTGCTATATTTGATATTACTGATTATTCGGATTTCGTTTGGTTTTATGCATTTTAAACATTTTTTGAACATGGATTTCCTTTGTTTGGGTTCTAGTGCTGCTGATGAGGAATTAATTTCCGAAATGGCCATACAGCTCATTAAAGTTATTGCAGTTGTAGTTGACATATGTGTTATGGTCTCATGTTCACTTACTCCATATCCTTTCGTAAAATATACGAATAAAACCCAATACAGATAGACTACTAACCCGATGACCACAATCTAGAAAGGAGAGAAAATGACAATACGTAATTAAATAGATAGGTCAAGGGGTACTTGCCGCTAAACTGCCGGCTCGCTCAAGGAGCCTAGTCTGTTGGTAAAACACTCTCACACTAATGAAATATATGCTTGGATTAAATACATTTGTATAGTGATTCCGTGTAATATTGGATTATTGTATAATTCTATCATTTAAGCAAGAATACAAGTGTTCATTTTTTATCTTGCAATCTGCTTGAATGCAACTGGAGACTGCAGTAGGTTTGTTAGCTTCTGAAAATTTTAGCAATCAGTGTTTTCAATGTTAATAGTGATAATTTGGAACGTCGTGTGATATTTGCATTTCGATTTGTGATGTATAAGTGGATATTCCTTGTACAGTGAATACATCGGAAAACGAATACCGAAGCAAGAACGAGAAAAGGGGAAATTCTAAAATCATAAATCCAAATTCACTTCAATTCACAGCAACACGAATCGAGACAGTATGACAAAGACAAAACAAATACACAAAATTGAACAAGAACGCTACAAAACTAAAGAACTAGCATTGTGAACCCCTATAAAAACTAAGGTATCATTAGGTGCTCCGGAAGGGTAATCATGATCTGCTCCACGCGTGGCACCCGTCACACTGCAAGTGAAAAGTCCGGTTTTGTTACAGTCGGTGTTAGTCAGTCCGGTAACAACTTATGGATATACCCAAAGATATCTGTTCTTATCTGTGAAACAAAAACATTGTAATGGTCTGTCAAATCGTGGTGACGACCGTAAAACGTCCATAGTGACAATTGCAACAGTGACTGAACATATCTTTGATGTACACGTTTTTGAGACAGTAATTTGCTCTGTTTACAAAATCGCTGTACAAACTACAGGCACGGCAATAGCGAATTAGTTGTGACATGTACACGCCATATGCCCGAGAAGTGGGAATATTATTGATCAAATACGGGAAATTTATTTGGAAAGTCGAAATTATCACGCTTGTCGTAAAGTTTTGTTTTCAGACGTCCAGAGTTGTCAATGTAGAGGTTAAGGTCCAGGTATGATGCTGATGATGGTGTATCAGTGGTCTCTTTAATTTCGAGTTCATGTGGGTATATAAGATGAAGGTTATCCTTAAATTGAGGATTGTTCAATGAAAGAACATCATCTATATAACGGAAACTGAAATTAAAGGATTTGGCTAGCTTATTGTCTTTTTTCTGAGCTAGGCCTTGTATAAACCTGGCTTCATACGAATAAAGAAACAAATCTGCTAAAAGTGGCGCACAATGAGTCCCCATAGGTATTCCTATTGTCTGCTGGAAACTTTGTCCTCCAAATTCTACAAATATGTTATCAATCAAGTCAAAATAATCAAGCTTGTCGTAATTGCTTTACTAGTTGCTTGTAGCGTGCAGAATTATTTATTGCAGTGCAATTTTTATTTAATAGTGAATGAGAGGATATGGAGCACATGCACACGAGACAATGTCAACAGTGTCAAAACATTTGATTTTTCTACTCTCTATACTAATCTTCCACACGATAAGCTTAAGTCAGTACTCCGGGATTTAATACATCAATCTTTCTATACTAAAAAAGGTAAAAGAAGATATTCATATTTAGTGATAGGTAAAAATGGGACCTATTTTGTTCAACATCGCACTGATTCACACAAAAAGTATACAGAGGAGGATGTCATCGCAATGCTGAAATTCTTGATTGATAACATATTTGTTGAATTTTGAGGGCAAGTTTTCCAGCAGACAATAGGGATACCTATGGGGACTAATTGTGCGCCACTTTTAGCAGATTTGTTTCTTTATTCGTATGAAGCCAGGTTCATACAAGGGCTAGTTCAGAAAAAAGACAGGCTTCCGTTGTACATTTCACAACTCATTTGCTATTGTCGTGTATATAGTTTGTACAGCGATTTTGTCAGCAGAGCGAAATTACTGTCTAAAAACTTATACATCAGGGGTATGCTCAGTCACTGTTGCAATTGTCACTACAGAAGTTTTACCGTCGTCACTACAATTTAACAGACCGTTACAATGTTTCTATTTCACAAATGAGAATAGATGTCTTTGGGTAGTCGAGAGTTTATTGACGGACTGACTTACACCGACTGTGACAAAACGGGACTTTCAATTGGCAGTGTGACGGTTGCCACGCATGGAGCAGATCATGTTTACCCTTCCGGATCACCTGATGATACTCCCGGTTTTCAGTAGGAGTCACACTGTCAGTGCTTCATTTTTTTGTGTTGTCTTGTTTTTCACACTGTCATCTTTTAGTTTTGTCTTCGTTGGTAATGTTTGTTATTCCGATTTGTCCATGTAATTGTCCGAATACTTAATAATTATATACGTGGAAGCTTTTTAAACTTTTATCTGGTACTGTTTGAGGGTTAGAGAAGTATTACGTACCACCGATTTTAATTTGTTTGTCTGAGGGTTAGCAAATGACATTGACCAATCAGTCATCAAACAGAACTTTCAACACCATCATTTTAGCTGGCTGTGTGACGGGTGCCATGCGTGAAGCAGATCATGCTCACCCTTCCAGAGCACCTGATAATACCTCAGTTTTTGTTGGGGTTCACACTGCTAGTGCTTTAGTTATGTGGCGTTCTTGTTCATTTTGTTTATTCGTTTTGTCTTTGTCATACCGTTTCAATTGATGTTGGATATGAACTGCAATAATTTCGGATTTATGATTTTCGTGTATGGAACTCGGTAGATGTCCTTAGTACTATTTGGCTTCCCATTTCGATATTTTTGGAAATTAGTACTTCTTTTTGGACTTCGTTTGGTTAATGATTTCCCATATTATTTGATTTAAATGTTGCTGATGAGATGTTACTCCTTGAAACACGTGTACAGCATAACGAAATTAACTGCTTTATGCAACTTCGGGATTTTTTTTTATATTTTGAACCATTAGGCTGATACCACTGCCAGTGGAACAGAGGTCCCCAAGGGTATACACAAGCCCAAAAGTCAGACTTGTCTGACATTGCTTGTTAAGAAATTTACTGTTTTTATAAAAATTCTAACCACTCAAAAATACTGAGGCTTCATTCCGTGTCTGGCACTCGGTAGATGTCCTTGGTAATAGATTTGGCTTCCCATTTCGATATTTTTGGAAATTAGTACTTCTTTTTGGACTACTTTTGGATAATGGTTTCCCATATTATTTGATTTAAATGCTGCTACTTAGAGGTTACTCCTTGAAACATGTGTAGAGCATAACGAAATTCCTCCTTTCCTCGTTCTTGCTTCGGTATTCGTTTGCCATGTCTTTCCTGATCATGGATGAGGGGTTGTCAATAAACATTAATCAAACTGTCAGCCGTTTCCCGACAAAAGCACTATTGTCGTAAGCTTGTGGACGAGTACAACGTATAGAAAAACACAGGGCACTCATCAAGTCAAGTCGATTGTAATTAAACTTGGAATTATAAAATAGTGAGATGTTGGCACTTAAAACATGCGGTTAGAATGACATTTCGAAATTACAAAAAATATATGCCAAAATTTGAAAGTATGATAGTAAATCCATATGAGAAATTCTCTCACGAACAAGTAAACCATAACTGAAATATAAAGAGAGCATAGATCTCTCGGAGGTTTTAATCTTTTTACGGACTCCACATTGCAGGAGATACAAACTCTAGTCGTAAATGGTGAATGAAAGGATAACAATGATTTCACAATTTACATCAGGAAGTATATAAACATTTGATCTATAGAATAATAGTTGATGAAAGAGATATACCTTGCGATGATGGATAAAATTATTTCCATATTTTTACTTATTGTAAGGGCAGATGTATCTGTGACAACAGAGGGAACTTGCAAGTAAGTGTTTGATTCATCAAAGACAAATTAACCACAAAAATCGTAATGGCATCTGCAAAAATACAGTGCATTTTTGAGTGTGCCATGTGATTGTATTTTGCGGCCATTATAGATTTTTTTCTGTTATCCCTTTTTTTTTTTTTTTTTATTTTCCGGTTTGGTCGGTTACATTATATTCTAAAACGTACAAGAAGAAACTCATAATAAATACAACATACAAAAAGAGTAATAACAAATATAATTGTCAGGATATCAGAAATCAAAAGGGCACAAACACAAAGTAAGTACAAGTGATTTATGTTTAAAGAATAAATACAAAAATACCGGTGTTGCATAACAACAGTAAATTTCATCATGCTGTACACATGTTTCAAGGAGTAACCTCTCATCAGCACAATTAGAATCAAATAATATGGAAAGCCATAATCCAAAAGTAGTGAAAAAGAAGTACTCATTGACAAAAAATAATGAAATAGGAGGCCAAATCCAGTACCAAGGACATCCACAGAGTGCAATACACAGAATGAAGCCTCAGTATTTTTAAAGGGTTGAATTTTGATAAAAACAGTAAATTTCTATAAAACGCACGGTAAATTTTTCATGTCAGACAAGTCTGACTATTGGACTGGTGAATACCCTCGGGGACGTCTGGTCCACCAGCAGTGGCATCGGCCCAATGGTTTCAAAATACAAAAATACCAAAAAGAAAATAAGAGACTGGATGACATTATCTTTTCGTGTTATTTGGTTGATTATGTTTATGTAATTACATCGTGTTCATTAAAATGTTATCACGAACAAACACTTTATAGCCTATATATATGTTTTTTTTAAACTTCGATTGATCAGGAAATTAACATTTTAGTTAAGTCAGGTTTTGTTCACAAAGTTTGAAGTAATATATATTTGTTTTTTTATCTACATGTACTGTTTATAACGTTAAGCCTCTTGTGTTATCGTTTTTGCCTTGTCTCCTTCGGGGTGTATAAATCTCAATAAGTACGATTTGCACGCGTCTGCTTTACTCTTGAATACTTTAATGAAGGTAACCTAACAATCAAATTTTTTATACTTATACAACACGGTTACAAATTTCATAAATTGTTAAACGCACTCGCTAGATGTTCTTGGTACTGGTTTTGGCTTCCTATTTCGATTTTTTTGGAAATGAGTACTTCTTTTTTACTACTTTTGGGTTGTTGCGTTCCACATTATTTGATTTTGATGCTGCTGATGAGAAGTTACTCCTTGAAACACGTGTACAGCATAAGGAAATTTACTGTTTTTTATGCAACATCGGTATTTTTTGTATTAAGAAGTTTTATAGAAAATATGAAAAATTGTTATCCGAGTTACTCGGAAAGAGCTTATACTAAGGTCATTTCCCATCCTCTATTTTACTAAAATGTTGCTAATAAAGGTTCAAACTGAAAAAAATCACGAAAAACTCGAACCCTAACATACATTCTTAACGAAATAGGTGATACTGACATAATATTTTGCAGGATTCCGTTAAATTTGCTTTTCGACCCAATGATATAAAAATGGCCTCTCAGTGATACTGCCAGTGTCATTTTTACTTTTTACCAAACCTTCCGGAAGGTTCTGAGTTTGATTTTTCTTTCATAGTTCGACAGAACTTTACCAGCAGACTAGGCTTGACAGAATGTAAACCCCATGTGTTTAAACGTGCAGTTAACACAGTATTTTCCAAAATTGTCCATATAATATTTGAGGCTTTAAAGGATTATAGTTTACCACATATTACTATAAACCCTATTGGAAAATTTTATATGTATCAAAGATGTCACTACCGCATTGAAAAATCATAAGAGGTTTGTTAGCCATTTGACAAGTTCTCAATAGTTGTTAAGGATGGTCACTCTTAAAGTTTATGATATTAAGATTTTAAAATTATTGTTTTAGAAGAATTTCGGTCATACATCATTTTAAGCAAAAAATATTGGTAGGTCAATGTGGTCATTTTTTAGATTTAAACACCTAAAATTTTGGAAGGAAACAGAACTTCTCTATTCTTTTCATTCAATTTGCATTATAGCAATCAACATTTGAAATGCAATGAAGGAATATCAAGAATTTGATCAAATTTTGTAAAAAGTCTATTGAAGATGTATTAGATTGTATTTTTAAAAGAGAAGGGGAGGTCAGTGTGCAAAAATTTTCTAATGCGTCAGACGGAAAAAAAAGAGAATTCCGAAAGTCAGAGACATTTTCAAAAACCTGAGGAGTAACCATCCTAACTGTCAAAAAAGTAAAGTTGTAGGGAACATTTTGAAATAAAAACATTATGACAGTAGAATAAATAACAAAATACCGATGTTACTGTGAATTAGGTTCTGCATATGCGCATTTCGACAACTTATGTCTCATCACAAAAGACACGTATTTCATAATTAATGTCCAGTGAAACGGACAAAAAGCAAGAAAATTGAAAAATAAAGACACGTTACACCAACGCAATATATAAAATACAGTGATTGCTGTACTAGCCGTTTGTAGCGTTCAGAATTATTTATGACAGTGTATTTTTTATTTAATGGTAATGAAAGGATATAGAGTAAATACACATGAGACAAAGTCACTACAAATACATGGTAATATCAAGCAAAGGAACAACGGTTTTATTGTTATTGTTCTTGATCTAGAAGTCATCATGGGGCCTTCAACAATAACTTTGCTCATACATTATAGTTAGTTCAAGACGGCCCCTAGCACATAATACTCAATCGAAAACGCTAACAAGGAGCGACAGCAGGTGCTTTGGATGTGAAAATTTGTCCTTCTCAATGAACGGTACCTGTCACACAGACTGAAACAAACAGTCAGATACAAACTAACAAATAAAAATTGGTCACATTAGGCATCCTACCCAATGTTCAGTGTATCTGGAAATAAGCCTCAAACAATTAAGTATTATAAGAACGGCGATGGCAAAAGATGCATAAAATAAAATCTAAACAAATAAATTATATGTAAATAAACAAATAAAAAAAGGGATTTTTTAAATTTAAAATAGCGTTTTTATTACTGGACCGATCAATGCATGCTATGGCTTAAATTATGAGAACACATTTTGGCTTCAAACAAGTGTTTAGATATTTTTATTTTCTGTCATGGTTTGCTTTTTATCGCTTACCGAAATTTCGAAGTGGAATAGTGCAAACAAGGATCTGTACTGGTACAACGATTTCACCAGAGACGTTCTGAATAAGGTCTTACTACAGTGTTGGCACGATGACAGTGCATAGGAATAGTTTATCCGGAGGTGTCCCGAAATGTTGACACCGATGGGTATTTCGAGGGGATCATGGGCATTTCGAGGGCTCATCTTGGCATGAATTTTAGTTCATTACAATCCTAAAGTGAAAACGAACAATCAATTGCTTCGATTTAAAAAAAAA
>MJUU01033215.1:4304-31230 GCA_002080025.1 Modiolus philippinarum | reverse complement strand
TTTTTTCTAAAAAAATATTTTGGATCTGATTTTATGTGAAAAAAATATTTTGGCTGCCAAAATGATGAAAAAAAATTTTGTGAATGAGGCTTTCTGCCCAAAAAAATAATGTTTATTTTGAAAAAAAATATTTTGTTGATACGCGTGCAAAAAATAAATAATTTGTTTCGCGCGAAGCGCGAAAAAAATTTTCTGTCCAGAAAAAAAAACCATAACCCCCCCTTCTGGTTAAATGGTCGGTCCCTTATGGATTTAGTAATCTGCCTGTATTAGGTTGTATTCCTATGTTTCTTATACTATAGGTAAACGGGACAGATAAAGGGAATGTTTGAGTACCCATTTACCGGTTTAAACCTACCGCTGGGTTTTGGTAGTGCCGGTACCAAGTCCGGCTGTCCCGAGTTCATTTCGTTGTTTACTTTTGTCTTTTGGCTTCTCATGTTTTTCATGTGTGTTTCCCTAGCAGATTGTAGCATGTAATTGTAATTTTCGCACATTATAGATGTTTCATGTTATCCCCTTTTTTCACTAATGAGAACGTCAGTATGATTTTGTGCTACATTTTGCGAAAAAAAACTATAAAATAAATTCACTCAGTAAGAAGCACTAGCAGATTGATTTTGATCTTAAACGACCATTTTGATCTTGACAATGTCTTAACAGGCTAAACACAATTTTATGAAAAAATGCTTTCAAGGACAATCAAGACATGTTAAGACATTTAAGTTAAAACAAGACAAACAAATTGTCTTGTTTGGTATAACAAGTCTTAACAGGTCTTGTTTCTCCTTGAAAGTATTGTCTTAAAAATAACTGAATATCTTAACATGTCTTGACAAAATTATGTTCAGCATGTTAAGACTATGTCAAGATCGAAATGGCAGTTTAAGATCAAAATCGATCTGCTAGTGAAGGAGAGTCTGGAATATTATTGTCCATGTTAGGGAAATTTTGAAATTAAAATCGTCCCTGTTGTCATAAATAACAAAATACCGAAGTTACTGTTAATTTAGTTTCGGCATATGCACACTTCAACTTATGTCTCTTCAGTGCATATCCAAATTAAAAAATTGCAAACCAATCTACCGAAATACGTGTAAAATCAGATAGAGAACAAATTACCAAAATGATCTGAATAGCAAAGCCAAAATGAGCTAAGGACAGAGCTATGCGACAGGGAGATACTCCTTTGAACAAAATTGAAGTTACGGTAAATTTAGTAAATTTAATTTTCGTCAAATTGTAAGTCCAAAAAAAGATGTAGATCTACTGGTTTCTGTTATTTTTTTTATCTTTAGTTTCGGAGGATATATTGATGAGATCAATTTAGCAAAAAATGCGTTATTAAAACAAAGAACATCATCAATGTAGCATTTATTGGAGTTTTAAAAGTAACCTATTACCATGAAAATATGTGCAATAATATTTAATCCTATTTTAATGGAAAAAACCCAAGGGATATCAAATGCTTCTCAAAACTGAAGCTAATACTCCCTTAAAGTTAAAATGCTTCTCAAAACTGAAGCTTATACTCCCATAAAGTTGAAATTACTGAAAAAATGTTCTTATTATTTATAAACCAGCCCAGTAGTCAGTACTTCGGTGCTGACCCGAAAGTCGATTTTATTTGGAACCTTACAATATCTAAATTTTAGTATATTTCGATGAAAACTAAGGAATATCTCCCTCATGCAAAGCTCTGTTTTTGGCTGATTCTAGCTTGAAATTTAGATCATATTGGTAATTTGTTCTCTATCAGTTTTTAAACATGTTTGAGTTTCTGGTCTTCCAAACTTTTAGATTTTATCTGCACTGAAGAGACATAAGTTGTCGAAATGCGCATATGCAGAAAATAAATTCACATTAACTTCGGTATTCAGTTATTTATTGATGTTACGAAGTATTTATGTTTCTTTTTGAGCTATTTGACATCAAGATTGCTCTAAATGAATTCATCATGATAAAACACATCCAGGAACACATCCTCACATGAAGATTCTGCACAACCCTATTTTTTTATTTTAAAAATCCTGCACAGCATCCCAATTCATTATGATGACATGCAAACGGACAGTGCTCCAGTTAAGTTTTATATAGGTAATGAACATGGATTCTTAAACAGTGATATTCATAGTATGAACACCTTAGAAAGAGATGACATAGCTTCACAGATTAATAACAATGAGATGGAATCCATTAGTGAAAACAAATCTTTGTTTTTAGAGAATGAAGAATATAAAGCAAACACCCAAATGATAATATTACCATACCAATAAAAGAATCCAATTGTAATAACCTGGATCTGGGTTTCTTTCCGAAGAATGAAGGTGGTACCTCAACATGAAACCCTTAAAATCCAAAAGATGTTGCAGCATCAATAGCGTCATTGTTAGCAGCGACATCATCCATGGTAGTTACCTCAATGGACTCTGGAAGTCCATTATCTGCAGTTTACTTAAGGCGCTGATCCCCAAAAACTAGTGTTCTTTCCGCCACGATGAAGCAACGGCAGTAGAATACCGAAGGAACAAAGTGGTGAAATTCACAAATATCGAAGTCCAAAGACAGGGCAAAAACGAGAACACAGAAAACAATGACGTTAGACAGATACACAGCACAGAAAGAGAAATTACAACCTTCAGAACAAAAGCACTCACAGTTTGAACTCAAGTGAAACTGAGAGTGACATCAGGTGCTCCGGAAGGGTAAGCATTTCCTGCTCTGTTAACAGTACCCGTCAAACTGTGAGTGATTCAATCCGGGAAAATGTCAAAGTCGGTAGTCAAATCCGGGAAGACGTGAATCTAGCTGAAAATGTCCACTTTCATTTGGGATACTGACACGTCATATCTTTTAATGATGCTATGGTGACGGCGATCAAACGCATGTTAACGTGTCTCATCCACTAAGACGATCGTCCCATCGAGGCACTATAATACTCTTGTAGAATCATATAGTCGTTGATCGTTTAGTGGTTTTTCTAAAGTATTCCGTTCACAATTGTCGCTTGTTTAATATCCATATAGTAGTTACAACACTTTCAGCATCAGATCCATGTCCAGATCTACAGACTCCAATATGCGACAATATTTATATTTTAATGGTACAAACTCTGTTACAACTGATTTTGGATCATGATTTACAATCATGGGAAATTGGAATCTGTAGATTCCATAAACTGTTAATCTGTTTTGAAATGCATGTAGTAACTGTCAATCACTTGTGAATAAAAAAAAATTAGAAAGTTTCCAAAAACATAATATAGCGTCATAGACACGCGACACAATTGACAGTTACAAGAACATGTTTATTGTAACAATTATGGAATTTTTATAACTTTTATATTTTCACATCTATAAATTTAATCCTGTGATCGGAAAGCTTGTGTAACCCTATTAAGGCTTGTGCAACCCTGTTCTAAAAAGTCTCTCTAATTGCGTTTTGCAATACATTGAAATTCTATTTTAATGAACAAGTAAATGGATATGGAGTAAATGTACATGGAACAAAATAAGTATAAATATATGGTATATTAAGCAAATAACACAACGCTTTCATTTTTTTCTTCATCTTGAAGTCAACATGAGGCCTCCAACAAAGAGCAAACACTCTTTCCTCAGAGTAAGTTCAAGAAGGCCCCTAGTTTGAGCGGAATCCATTTGCTTAATGTTAAAGAACACTACATTTATGTATCCACTGTTTTACATGCTTTTTGTCATGGATGTGGAGACGCAACAAGCATAACATATAGGGCAAAGTACTCTTACAAACACTGGCATCCGTTGCCCGACAAAGGGACCAATAGACAATACAACCTATAAACAATCACAAGACACCCATCGAGTTGATTGTAAAAAAAACTTTAGTAAAATAAGTAAAAATAATAAGTGAGAACAAATAATTATTAGTCCTTCGTGTCTTAGTCTCAATTAATATTTTATAGTTATGAAATATTTCTAAATTGGCCATCCATTTACATTACGGGGAAAGCATCACGCCATTCACTTTCATCTGTGCGAACTTAAGATAAATTACGTATCATGAATACGGTTAATAAAAGGGCTGTCTTCTTTAAATATCAGAGGTAAGCACACAAAGTTTTTCACCATCCGACTGGTTCAGAAGATAAAAATGTTCCTACAAAAAGGTTGTTATGGTATGAATCTGTATCTGAGCATCAACCAGTTGAAGGATATCATACAGAAGGTAAATGGTTTTCCCCCGAACGCTAGCTGGGATGCATACGGCCAAGACCTTACTACCAATATTTGGTGGAGGCACTTTGTAGTGGTTATTAGCTGCACTGCCATTTCAAAAGCCACCATTTCTGGGTTATACTTGAAGCGTGTTGGGTACGTTTGTACATTTAAACCCAGTGACAACATTGTTCATCTCAAACAATCAACTGCTAGTATTGTCCAGTGTAATGGAGTGTACTAGTGGTGCCGTCAGCTATTATGCAATGTTTCTGATCATAGTTATTGAATAACGAAGATTATTCTAATCGTGATGAAGGGATGAAGGGATGGCTCACTGCTGGAATTGCCATATATTAGCTGGCATTTAAGATATTCTATGGTTTGGATAATATAGAATCCAAAACAACATCGGGTGAGAAACAACATTTCTACACTAGAGATAGTTAAATTTTCAAATTTTTAAACACCAGGGTTTGAAGAGCGTTGAAAACATTTGAAAACTTAACTACCGAGAGTGTAGAAATGTATTTTTTTCACGGGATACGATTGTGGATCTTATTTCCCTAATGATTTCAAGGATATTTTTGACAAAGATATGACCCTCTTTTCCGATGATCCTAAATAAATGTATTCTTTGAGCGTAACGTCATCAGGCATATTCGCTCTTTTCCATGACGTCACAATGAAAAAGTAGTAATGCAGCAAAAATATCTGACGTCAGAATTGAATTCCATCCAATCACTTGCCGAGAACAACATTCTCTCTAGAGAGGATAAATGTATTTCTCCCACCGTTCAGGAAACATGAAAACAGGAAATTTATAGAGAAGGTCGATTCCATTGTCGTAGTTTGTTTTGATACCATGATGTCTGCCCCTGACCGGTGAAGGTGTTTTCGCATCCATCCCTAAGATTATCGAGCTTGACTGTGTGCCAACGGCTCTATTGTTTTGTCCCTGAAGTCGCGACGAGTCGTGAAAAAAAGAAACATCGAAACACTCTTGAACTAGCCAAAACTTATACGTCCTAGTTTTCAGATGATCCTGCAATCTGCCTGAAGACTTTCTGCGATAAAATAAATCAGCTGCGACAGCCTTGACCAATTTATGTAAGGAACTGAATACACATGCGCCGTAGGGCTACACCGGTACCTCAACCCCTTTCATGCCTGAACAATTCAGTTCAAATTGTCGATATAAAACCCTAATTGTGTTGGATTTCGAATTTTTTCGCTCCTACCGCAATGTGACTTTTTCTTCCTTACGAGATCGTGTGAGAAGCATTCCTTCTTGGACTCCTTGCTAAGTATTATCCCTTTGCTCCGGACAAAAAATCCTTGCAAGTGACCCTTTTCTTTTTAAAGAATGATATAACCCCATAATCGTGTGATTTCTCCTTGCCTCTCTTTCAGGTTGGGAATCTTTTTTTATCAAACTTACGATCAACTTATCCCAACTCTATTGTGTAGATCAACCTGGTAGGAAAATCATTCTATCTGATGGCTTCCTGGTTCTGTTCCTGTATATATTCCTGTCAACATCTTTGCTGATGAAGTCTTCATCACATGGGTTTGATAGGGTTTCTCGGTTGAATGGATAAAGAGCGGTTTATTGTTTGCTTCAGCCATGTCCAGTTCATTTTTTTTGTTGCTGGTGATTATGTATTTAAACTATAAACAATTATTATAGAGCTCGGGTAGATTGAAGTTTCCGACTTTATCAAATCTCTTTCCACCAAGGTCGATATATAAACCCACTAGAATACTCTACGTTTGCATTTCGTTGATATGGTTGGAGGTGGTTTGCAGGTTTTGCACTATAAAGGTTTAAAATTCCCGTTGCCTCTTCCTAATAAAAGGATGGGACTCTCTTTAATTTCAGTAATGGTGTACTTGTTCTTGAGAAAATTTCTCATATGGATACACTTTCCAACTTTCAATTTTTGGCATTTTTTATTCGAAAAAATATTCTAACCCCTTGTTTATTGTGGCAAGTTTTCTAACATTTGACTCAATGAGTGCCCTGTGGTTATTGATATGTTGTGGTTGTCTTCTGTTGGGTCATTTTGTCGGGCAACGGAAGAAAGAGATTTTAAGAACACTTTGCCAGTTAAATTTATGTTTGTTAACGATCCTGCAACCATGAGATGATAAGTCTGGATGTAGTGTTGTTAGACATCTAGCAATGAATTCCGCAAAGCTCTATGTAGAGACTTTGTCTCATGTGCATTTCCTCATTTTCCTTCATTAGTGAGCAAATATACGCGGAGTTTGAGAGTTAGTGACAGTTGTTATAATCCTCTGACTGCCATCACAGCTTTCGTGGAAAATATTTGGGGGGGGTTGATTCAGTTAAGTGGTAATTTATGTTTTGAGAAAAAGGGTTTTAGTCGATTTGCTTGCCATACTTTTTCAGTCTTGGCCTGAATTCTGCAAACAATCAAACGTGACTTCAAGATGAACAAAGACATATAAGAGATTCATTTGCTAAATGTTACCATATATTTGCAGGGATTTTGTCTCATGTATATATATATATATATATATATATGCGTCTGAAGTCAAAGACCAACTGATGAATTTACATCTCGTCAGTGCAACTCGTATCTAAAAATTGGAAACCGCTGCCGAAATATTACTTCCTCGGCAGGGTGTACAAGACTGGAGATTGGCTGGTAAATTTCCGCTCCCTACCCATTTAGCCCCGTGATTATTTGTGAGATTCTATGTACAGCCACTTGTAAGTAATATACTTGTAAGTAATATACTTGTAAGTAATACTTGTAAGTAATATTTTGGCAGCGGTTTTCCAATTTTTTTGCATACTAAAGCGACAGATTCGCATGCATACTTACTCCCCAGTAGCTGCCATCCTAGACACTGTGTAAATGCCATCCCATATGGACTTTCAACCCGAATACGTCGTATCTGTTCGCAAGAAGAAACATTCAAACAAAGGAGCAGAGAACTTACCCAGCATCTTGTGAACAGGGGTTACAAAGAAAAGCATGTCAGAACAACTGTTCAAAAGGTCTCTTCGATTGACCGAAGCGAATTGCTAAATTATCTGCAAAGAAAGAAGAAAAATTTGCGGACGCCACTGGTTACTACTTTCCATCCACAGTTACCTCATTTGTCAGCCATAACCCGTGAATATATGCCAATTCTGCATGCATCACCCAAAATGAAAGCCCTTTTTCCAGAACCTCCTCTAGTATCATTTCGTCGTCCCAAAAATCTGAAGGACATTCTCGCAAGAGCCAAATTACCATCACCTGAAACAGACCAGTTTACAACATGTCGCGACAGGCGTTGCCTTCTGTGCAAGTATAGCTCAACAACTAAAATATTCAAAAGCACAGCAACAGGCGAGTCCTTTAAAATATTTACCAATTTATCCTGCAAGTCAGATAATGTCATCTATCTCATCACTTGCTCTGTTTGCCAACAACAGTATGTCGGTGAAACGAAAAATTCACTCAATATTCGTATTAACTTGCACCGTGACCACATTCGGAAAAAGGAAAGATCACAGGCCACTGCATTACATTTCAATTCCACCGGTCATGACTGGAAACATATGCAAGTAGTACCAATTGACCAAAATCGATCGTGGACAGACACAGAGAGGCAGGCTAAAGAAAAGTTCTGGATAGAAAAGCTAAAATCCAGTTTGAATATAAAAATTTGAAAAAAATAAAATATACTTTGCCTAAATTTCCTGCCCCTACCCATTTTTCCTGACATTGCTGAAGTTTTGCTCATTTGGCGTTAATCACTATTTTATAAGTGTATTGTTTATAAAGTCGATGTACGGATACTGACAAAAATTTTATTTCCCTTCTCATGTTACATCTGTAAACAACAGCATCCAACATGTAGCTCTCGATATGTTGTATAAACATTCGTAGTTTAGTCTTTGTAAATAGGTTTTGTTTGATTGTTTTTACTTTTTTTATTGTGTTTTGAAGAAGAGACGGACAGGTCTCGAAATATCAACTGTAATTATGTGTGCTATTTACTTTGTTCATTTCGAAGTTTATAATCAGGTCATATTGTATGTATCCGATTGGATCTAGCACAACGGTAGTATTGGTGTTGTTGCTTTGATTTAGGTTTTTTTTATATATATATATATATCCCATTATTCGCATAGCTAAACATATTCCAGGAAAAGAAGTTTATTATCCACCTATAACTAACGTTTGCACAGAAAATTTGACGGACTTCTGATACTCGAATTCATAGTATCGCTTTGTATATTTAATTTGTTTTTTAAATACCTCTCATCATCGTTACAGCTACATATTTCGACACACCGTTTTCCATAGACTCCATGACATGGGACACAATCACCATGAATTCCCATTATACGATACGTTCCTAACTCACATTCTGCAATTATTGTACATCTTGATGTTTACCCAAGTAATACAAAAAAGCATAAACCTTTTTTTTAATTCTGTATGTACAACTGACTAGAAGTTGCTTTATAAGTTTTCATTGTTTGTAACTTCGGTATTTAGTCATTTGTACAGCTACACTTGTCAAATGATGGAATAGTTATTAAATAGACCCAAATTATCACCTAAAATTGTTAAGAGTTAAAAATCAATTCATTGAGAGCTATCGCTGGAAACAGTTTATAAAATGTCGTTTGATCTGAAGTTTTAATGCTTACATTGTACTAATTTATTTTCACTTTTAATGACGTTGAATATAACTCTTTGCGATTTTACTAGTATGAATTTTTAACAATTGCACAATTGTCCCGGCACCTGAATAGGTTTTCAGGGGCTTTGGCTACAGAGCTGCCGGGCGCGTCCCCAGGTGGTGGATAGGGGAATGCCCTGTCTTTGCGGGGTAGTCAGGTCATAATACGGAAAGCCTGACCGCGAACCATTGTAGCCAAACTGTGTGGAGAAACGCCACGCTCCATGCAGTATAAAGACCCCTTCTATATTTCTCTAAAGAGAGCAGACGCACTGGGTGTCGTATAGAAGGCTAAATTTCCTGCCCCTACCCATTTCTCCCCTTTTCCAGTGGCAATCAAAAGTCGTTGCCCCGGTTGTCCCTTCCACCTTTATTTCTTTCTTCTTTTACTTACAATTTGCTTTGAATTGATTAACTTGTTCTCGTCCTGATATAGCTGAAATATTGCTCATTGGACGTTAAACTCTAACTAATCAATCAATCACAATTGTACTATAAGAAATTCAATTAATCAATGTAGACACATTTGAAGTGTTTTGATTTATTTGCTTATTGCTTAAGAGAATCCAGGTTGTCGTAGTTTTATACAAGCTAATTTTGAATATTTCCACTTACTGAACCCGTCATCTTAATGGTTTATTTAAAATAAGAAGTTGGACTTGCAGTCAATAGTTATAGTTAAGAATCTGTTTGCATCAAAAATTTGATATTTATTTTTGAGATCATTTATTCCTAACATGTGTCTGAAGAAGCAAATCTTCGTCAGGGTTTAATAGTATAAAATATCTTAACCAGACTCCTATCACCAGATTTCTATGAAACAGTTATACAATATGACCAAGAATTCTGATTATAATGTTCGTCGAAAAATAACATAATGACAACATATTAAACAACAGTTTTACCAACACACTTTCCACCCACTGCCTGGTACATAGAACAGCAAACATCTCTATTGTCAATTCTGTAATGAAATGAAAATTATATACAAGTGGTAAATAAATAAAAAAATACCGAAGTTACTATCAATACAGTTTCTGCATATGCGCATTCCGAAAACTTATGTTTCTTCAGTGCAGGTCAAAACAAAATATTCCGAAATCCATATATCGAAATATGTGTAAAAACTGATAGAGAACAAATTACCAATAAAATCTAAATAGTTAAGCCAAAGTCAGCCAAGGACAGAGCTATCCGAGAGGGAAACACTCCTTAGTTTCACAACTCATTTGCCATTGCCTTGCCTGTAGTTTGTACAGCGACTTTGTCAACAAAGCAAAGTTACTGTCTCAAAAACTTATACATCAAGGGTATGTTCAATCACTGTTGCAATTGTTACTACAGAAGTCTTTCGGTCGTCACCATGAGATGACATTCTGTTACAATGTTTCTATTTCACAGATGAGAATAGATATCTTTGGGTAAATTCAGAGTTCATTTATTGGACTGACAAACACCGACTGTGACAAAACCGGCAGTATGACGGGTATCAAGCGTGGAGCAGATCATGCTTACCATTCCGAAGCACCTGATGATATTTATTTTTTTGTAGGGACTCACACTGCTAGTGCTTTAGGATGTGGCGTTTTTGTTCTTTTATTTTTTTTTTGTTTATTTGTTTTGTTTTTGTCCCGTTGTCTTAATTCGTGTATTTGTAGAGACTTTGTCTCATGTGCATTTAATCCATATCCTTTCATTCATTAGATATGAATTGCCGTAATTTCGGATTTTTATTTTAGAATTCCCCCTCTCATCATTTTTACTCCGGTATTTGTTTGCCGATGTATTTTGAGCAAATTTAGATAGTGCAAGGTCCTAAATAAAATCGGTCTTCGGGAATATTTTGTCCCAGCTGATAAGGCTGCTAAAAACATCATCATAGTTTGTCGTAAACATTATATAGAAGTACTCCAAAAAGAAATTACCAGTTCACATACTTTTCAATTAACCCAATTAACAAATTACAAACATACATTTTCTAACAGCCATATCTTTACAAGCTAAACCTGATAGTTAAACAGTTCCAACTATGTACTGGGTTCCTAAACTCCACAAAACGCCGTATAAATCTAGATTCATTCTGTCATGTAGTCACTGTTCTACAACTATAGTTTCTATTATACTCACTAATACATTGACTGCTATTAAAAACCTGGTAATAAATTTCTGTAGCAAAGTATATGAAAAAAGTGGTGTCAATCATTTTGGAGTGTAAAAAATTCATTGGAAGTTCTCGATAAATTGAATGCTTATAATGCCCCTTTTGAATCCCTTGAAAGTTTTGATTTCTCTACCCTCTATACTACCTCACCAAATAATCGTATAAAGGAAAAATTCAGACGTCTCATTCAATGGGCATTCACAAAATCCGATTGTGAATATATATGTTCTAATTCCTTTAAAGCACATTTTAGTAATACAAAACAAAGGAATTCAACTAATTGGACTTGTTTTGATATGATTTCAACACTTGGATTTTTACTTGACAATATATTCATTCGTTTCGGTAACTGTATTTATAGCCAGGTCATAGGAATTCCTATGGGTACCAATTGTGCATCACTTACAGTGGACCTCTTTTTGTACTGCTACGAATCTCAGTTTATGACCAACCTCAGCAAAGACCCATCTAAACAGCATTTAATTGAAAAGTTTAACAACACTTTCCGATATTTGGATGATATTTTAACTTTAAATAATGACGACTTCAATACGCATTATAAGGACATCTAGAGACCTTACTTTGAATTAAGCCAATTATGATGATCATCATTGTCCGTTCTTAGAAATCAATTTTGATGTTACGAATGGTAAATCAGATACTAAAGTTTATGATAAAATGGACGATTTTTTTTTCAAAGTTAATTATTCATTTCTGGATGGCAATGTTCCATTAACGCCATCATATGGTGTTTACATATCTCAACTTGTTCGATTTGCTCTAATATGTAACAAGTTTTGCAATTTTAATGAACGGAATCTTTTCATAACTTAAAAACTATTACATCAAGGTTTTCGTTATCACAAACTAGTTAAAACCTTTACTAAATTTTATCATCGATACAAAGACTTAGTTCATAAATACAATGCAACCTGTAAACATCTATTCAAGGCTGGTATTTCACATCCCTTATTTTACGGTAATGTTTTACATAAGAGTACAAAATACTTAAACTCGCCTAACAAACTTATAAAACCTTTAAATCGTCTAGTTCATAAGGGTTATAATTACGGTATTGTCGTCAAGTCAATACGTATGGCCTTCTTTGGTATTAACATTGATTTTTTAATAGGGTCTTTGCATTTTAACTAAACACATTCTAAATTTCTAAAATCTTTATTGCATGGACACGGGTTATGGATAACGGTATATGTATGAAATCATTATGCTATACTCCTCACAGGATCTTGGTGGAAGCTGTATACTGAGGGTACATAACTTACTTTGTCAGTTGGTAGTGGGTCTGGAGCTGGCATGTCAGTTAACTGCTAGTAGTCTCTTGTGATTTCATGTTTATTTCCGTATATATAGTTCTTTCAGTTTCATTTTTCACAATTGACTCCTGTTGCCAACTGAATTTTACTATTGTTACGATTGTTTTTTTATTTATCACATAGGCTGTAGGGGGAAGGTTTGGGCCTAATAAAACTAGTTTAACCCCGACGCAGCAGGTTTGTGCCTGTCCTAAGTCAGGAAATTTATTAAGCCTTTGTGTGTCTTGTCTTTTTTTCTAGTTAGTTTACTTTATGTATATAGGAGCCTGGGATGAGGTTGGGTGTTGGGTTTTCTCACCGTTCATTGAAGATCTTAAGGTGGCTTTGAGTTGTTATTACTTCCCTTTGGGTCGTTGTCTCTTTGACACATTCCCCGTTTCCCTTCTTATATATATATATATATATATATATATATATATATATATATATATCAAGATCAAATAACAAAGCAACAATACCGAAAATCCCGCTGTGCCAGATCCGAAGGATACACACTCTGTGACCTGATTATAGACAACATAATAAACAAAGTGAATAACACAATAAACAAAGTGAATGACACAAATAAAATAACAGTTGATATTTCGAGACCTGTCCGTCTCTTCTTCAAAACACAATAAAAAAAAGAAAAAACAATGAAACAAAACCTATTTACAAAAACTAAACTACGAATGTTTATACAAAATATCGAGAGCTTCATGTTGGATTATGTTGTTTACTGATTTAACATGAGAAGGAAAAAAGAATTTTGTCAGTATCCGTATTTCGATTTTAGGAACAATACACTTAAAAATTGTGTTTAACGCCAAGTAAGAAAAACTTCAGCCATGTCAGGACGAGGGGAAAAATGGGTAGGAGCAGGAAATTTAGCCAAACTATATTTTATTTTTTCAAATTTTTATATTCAAACTGGATTTCAGTTTTTCTATCCAGACCAGAACTTTTCTTTAGCCTGCCTCTGTGTGTCTGTCCACGATCGATTTTGGTCAATTGGTACTACTTGCAACCATATTTTTCCAGTCATGACCGGTGGAATTGAAATGTAATGCAGTGGTCTATGATCTTTCCTTTTTCCGAATGTGGTCACGGTGCAAGTTGATACGAAGGTTGAGTGAATTTTTCGTTTCACCGACATACTGTTGTTGGCAAACAGAGCAAGTGATGAGATAGATGACATTATCTGACTTGCAGGATAAATTGGTAAATATTTTGTATGTTTCACTAGTTGCTGTGCTCTTGAAGGTTTTTGTCGGAACATGTTTTAAATGTCCATTTTCTGGTGATGGTAGTTTGGCTCCAAACGAGAATATCCTTCAGATTTTTGGGAAGACGGATAACTAAATACCGAAGTTACTGTAAATTTACTTTCTGCATATGCGCATTTCGACAACTTACGTCTCATCAGTGCAGATAAAATCTAAATATTTGGAAGACCATAAACTCAAAGATGTTTAAAAACTGATCGAGAACAAATAACCAAAGTGATCTCAATGTAAAGCCAAAATCAGCTAAGGACAGAGCTGTGCACGAGGCATATACTCCTTAGCTTTCAATAAAATTTACAAAATTTTAGATATTGTAAGGTTTCAAAAATAATCGGCTTTCGGGTTAGCACCGAATGATATTAGCGGAGGTTCAGGAAATATTTTTGTTCATTTATGTTGACGCATGAAGAATTGGCATAAATTCACGGGTTATAGCAGACAAATGGGGTAGCTGTGGGTGGAAGGTAGCTACCAGGGGGGGGGGGGGGGNGTACCGTTCGAAGAGACCTTTTGAATTGTTTTTCTGACCTGCTTCTCCTTATAACCCCTGTTAACAAGATGTTAGGTTAATTTTCTGCTTCTATGTTTAAATGTCTCTTCTTCTGAACAGATTCGACGTATACGGGTAGAAAGTCCGTGTGGGATCGCATTTACACAGTGTCTAGGGTGGCAGCTACTTGGGAGCAGGTAGGCATGTGAATCGGTCGGTTAAGTGTGTAAATCAAAATGAATTCAATCATCAAGTGTTGAGGTCGTGTCGAGAAAAACATTTGTTTCAGATATGCTGACTGTAAATTTTATGGACGGATGAACATTATTGATGAATTTAACAAAGTCATCAAGATGTT
Source organism: Modiolus philippinarum (assembly GCA_002080025.1). Lineage (NCBI taxonomy): Eukaryota > Metazoa > Mollusca > Bivalvia > Mytilida > Modiolidae > Modiolus > Modiolus philippinarum. The sequence continues at coordinate 16,713 of MJUU01033215.1, read as the reverse complement.
GTCTGTTGTCGGTCCATTTCATTTCGATGTAATCTATGAAGCGCAACCAACTAAAGGCTTTGTAGGGTGCTTCTTAGAGCATACATTTTTCTAAATCTCCCATGAATATATTTGCATATGATGGTGCTACTTTAGTACCCATTGCTGTCCCATTAACCTGAAGGAAATTGTCGTCATTGAAAACAAAGTTGTTACGTTTCAGTGCAAGATCTAAAAGACTGACTAACGACTCGGTAGAAGGTGATTGTATTGCTCTTTTTTCCCAAACTTTGCGGCAGGCTTTTATCCCCTCAGAAAAGGTCAAGTATAGTATAAGAAAAAAATAGTTCCATGTTTAATGAAACGGAATAAAGTAATTCTTAAAGTAAAATAAAGATTCAAGGTTGACAGGTTGACAGGTCGACAGGTTGACAGGTTGACAGGTCGATGGGTCAACAGGTCGACGGGTCAAGAGGTCGACGGGGCGACAGGTTGATGGGTCGACGGTTGACAAGCGACGGGTTGATAGGTTGACAAGTCGAAAGGTCAATAGGATCATATAATGAGATACATTATAATAATTATATATTGATCTATGAATCTTGTTGAAAACATCCCTACCAATCGTAAAGCATGAAAAGCAAACATGACATGTCGACCTGTCGACCCGTCGACCTGTCTACTTGAGTCAACTTGAATACCAATCGTAAAGCATAAACAACAACCTGATGACCTGTCGACCCGTCGACCTGTTAACTTGAATACCAATCGTAAAGCATAAAAAAACAACTTGATGACCTGTCGACCCGTCGACCTGTCGACCCGTGAACCGGTCCACTTAAATACCACTTATTAAGCTGGAAATAACATAACGATGAACAGTCGACCCGTCGACCTGTCGACTTCACTACCAAAATGAAAACTAAAAAAACCAGGGTTATGGTCAACCATTCAACAAGTCAGGTTAGGGTTAAGACTAAGGTTAGGGTTAAGTTAGAATTAGGGTTAGTCTCAATATCTCATCCGTTCAACCGATCATAAAATTATTCAGTCAGGTTGTGTTGAAGGCTAAGGTTATGGTTAGGGTTAGGGTAAGGTTAGGATTACGATGAGAGTTAAGGTTAGGATCAGGGTTAAGATTAGGGTTAGGTTAATTGTAAAGATTATGTTTAGGTTTATAATTTAATATTACCGCATATGATTATCTTATATTGAGTGTACTAATTCGCTTTTCATTCTGAACTACTTTTTGCTTATATTATACTTGTCTTCGTGTGGAATGTTGGTATACAGTGAAGTTACATCTAGAGTTACTAAAAGAGTGTTTTGTGGGAGGTCTTCAGTTGGTGTTTTGTTTAGGTAATCAGTAGTGTCTTTAACGAAAGATTGCAAATTCTCAACGAAAGGTTGAAGATGAAAGTCTAAATATTTTGAGATTTTTTCTGTTGGATGACCAATGCAGTTAACTATTGGACGTCCGGGAATTCCTTCTTTGTGAATTTTTGGCAAAAGATAGAATAAGTCAGCTCTCGGGTTTTCAGGAAGAAGACCTTCAAAAGTGTCCTGATCTAAGTCATCTTGTTCTACCATTAGCCTAAGTGCTGAAACAATTTCTTCACTATACTTTTTAGTGGGATCGGTGTTTAATTTTTTGTAAAATTCAGGCTTTGATAGTTGCCGAGTTGCTTCGGCAACATAGTCGTCGGTATTCATGACGTCTACAGTAGAACTTTTCTCGGCTTTTTTATAACGATATCCTCTCTCTTTTCTAATCTGTGCAAAGCTTGTTTTTCATTTTTTGATAAATTAGATATAACAGGTCTTTGTTGTGGCAATTGGCATTCCACCTTTTCTTGGACTTTTTCGATGTACAATTCCAAGGCTTTTGATTTACTGCACTTGGAAGTCCAAGAATTTTTCTTTTTGAATGGATTAATTGATTTAGACTCGGAGTCTGAATCGGAATGATCTGATATACCTTGCTCTTCCTGCTTCCGAACAAAATATTCCTTTAGTCGTAAACGCCTAAAAAAAGCATTCAAATTGTCCCCAGTTGTCTCACATTTAGGTGACTTGGAGTAGGACAAAACCAAAGGCCCCTGGAGAGAATCGATTCTTCTACCTTTGAGAGAGGAGTGGCAAACAGATTTAAAACAGTTGATATTCCGCTATCTGTTGTAGTCGGTCTCTTTTTGAAACGCCCGTTTTTACGTTTCTTCGGACGTTCAGTGCCTTCCGCTGGATGATATGCTGGAAAAACATGAATGATGTCTCTTTCAAATTTACGTTGTTGCTTGTTCTTAAGTTTCGATTTACCTACGAAATGGCTGAGTTTATCCTAGATACGATAACGTAACCCTCAGTCCACTACGTTCCCGTGAGGGTTACGACTTGGTCCCATTGCCCGTAATGGAGCAGCTCCGGTGTGATTCACACCGGGCAAAATAATGTTTTTATTAAGAGTTTTTCAGACCTTCGATTGTAAAAAAACCTCCAAATTAACATTTTTCCTCCTTAATCAATAAAAAATATGCATATTCTTCCTTATGAAAAGTGTTGCACATCAAATTGAAAATCTGAATCGAAGGCTTTGAAAAGTAAATCGCCATTTTGACAGAGACTGATGACTAAAATCGTAAAATACTGCCACGGATTCTACAAATCAATATCGGTCATAGACCGGAATTTAACAATAATATTTTCCGGAAATGACCGGATTAGGTTTTAAAATCCTACATCCGATCATATCAAAATTAATTTCAAAATGGCAGAAACTTGGAAAACAATTTTGAAAAAGACTAAACTACGAATGTTTATACAAAATATCGAGAGCTACATGTTGGATGCTGTTGGTTACCGATGTAACATGAGAAGGGAAACAAGAATTTTGTCAGTATCCGTACATCGATTTTATAAACAATACACTTAAAATTGTGTTTAACGCCAAGCGAGGAAAACTTCAGCCATGTCAGGACGAGGGGGAACATGGGTAGGAGCAGGAAATTTAGCCAAACTATATTTTATTTTTTCAAATTTTTATATTCAAACTGGATTTCAGTTTTTCTATCCAGAACTCTTCTTTAGCCTGCCTCTGTGTGTCTGTCCACGATCGATTTTGGTCAATTGCTACTACTTGCATATTTTTCCAGTCATGACCGGGGAATTGAAATGTAATGCAGTGGCCTGTGATCTTTCTTTTTTCCGAATGTGGTCACGGTGCAAGTTGATACGAAGGTTGAGTGAATTTTTCGTTTCACCGACATACAGTCCCTGGATCAGTCAACATTCCATTATGACTGATCGTTGACTGGTGAGTGATCGCTGAATGATCGCTGAATCATGACTTTTGACGGCTGACGGATAGTAAAATTAACTGATGACTAATGAATGATGCAAGTCTTGACTCTTGAATCATAACAGATGACGAATAGAAAAAATTATAGTTTTCATAACGAGAAAGAATTGTATATCGATGGATATCAATTAGAGTTATGTAATTTCAAAATATAATAAACGAGCCTTTGGCGAGTTTATTATATTTTAAATTACATAACGAGAGTTGATATTCAGCGATATACAATTCTTTCGAGTTATTAAAACTATTTCTTCTATGATTTTCATAATATTTAGTGCCGAACTGGCGTTTTTGTTTCAAATAACAACACCGTTGCTAGGTAACGTTAATCACGGCCAACGAGATTTCAAAGTTGTCCAATAGAAACGTCGAAAAAGAAATCGCACATCACGCGCGATGTGTTATTACTTGGCGCTCGACCAATGAAATTCCTATAAAAGCGATTCAACAAGTTCATATCTAACTCCAGCTTCAAAGTCTCGTTGATTACCACAAATAACTATCCGTGCAAAGAATAGATAATAATCGTGCATCATAAGAGAAAACTTATTAATTATGCACGGATGATCGGTGACGGATAACTGATACAGGTAAATTGAAAAATTACTGGATTAACAAATCTCACCGAGCGTTGATATATAATTCCTAGTAAGATCAAAAGTCATTATCGATACATGTATCTGATAGTCATTAGCAATTTACGAGCATGACAATTGTACTTTAGTGTTTAAAAATCAAAATTCTACTCAAATTTGCCAAAATTTTACAAAAAATTATATCACAATTGTTCAAGTCATTTTTTTCGAACATGTGTACATGTAAATATTCGAAACAAATCTCCACCAAATTGTGTTGACATTTCACACTCAAAATTATTCTAATCAGATATTGTTTCACTCAAATTTTATAAAAAGTATTATATCACAAACATTCAAATCATATCGATACACTTCATATATGCAAATTACTGGAATAAATCACTGTAAGACGGCATTTCTAGAAATAATGTTCACTTTTGACACTAAAAATTCTATTTATTGGATGTTATTTTGCTAAAGTACATAAAAAGTGTCTTTCACAAACTTTCAAATCAGTTCGAAACACTTCATATATTGAAATTACTGGAATAAATCACTACAAGATGGCATTTTAAGAGACTGTGTTCACTTTTCACACTCAAATAACTATTTATAGCATATTAATTTGCTACAATACATAAAAAGTGTACATCGCAAACTTTCAAATCATTTAGAAACACTTCAAATATGGACATTACTGGAATAAATCACTACAAGATGAACATGGAAAAATGTGATAAAAAATTACTTATGAATCTGCATTTTAGTCATTACATGTATACCGGTTAGCGCGAAACTTTCCTCTTACACATTCTTTTGTTCAAAGTTCCTTGGAAAATGAAAAAATGGGATAAAAAATTACTTATGAATCTTCATTTTAGTCAATACATAGACAACGATCGGTGTGAAACTTTCCTTTTACACATCATTTTGTTTAAAATGCCATGAAAATGAAAGAAAAAATGTGATAAAAATTACTTATGATTCTTTATTTCAGTCATTACCTATACATCGGTAAGTATGGAACTTTCTTTTACTCATTATTTTGTTAAAAATTCCATGAAAATGAAAAAAAAGGATAAAAAAAATCAGTGATGAATCTTCATTTTAGTCATTAAATATATACCGGTCAGTGCGAAACTTTCCTTTTACACATTATTTTGTACAAAATTCTATAAAAATGAAAAAAAAATACTTATGATTCTTTATTTTAGTCATTACAAATTCACCGGTCAGTACGAAACTTTCCTTGTACACATTATTTTGTTAAAAATTCAATGAAAATGAAAAAAATTGGACAAAAAAATTTACTTAAGGACATAACATAGACACTGGTCAGTGTGAAACTTTCCTTTTACACATTATTTTGTTAAAAATTCCATGAATATGAAAAAATGTGAAAAAAAAATTACTTATGAATCTTCATTTTAGTCATTACATAGACACCGGTCACCGGTCAGTGCTTAACTTTCCTTTTACACATTATTTTGTTCAAAATTCCATGAAAATGAAAAAATGTGATAAAAAAATTACTGATGATTTTTTATTATAGTCATTAAAAATACACCGGTCAGTGCAAAACTTTCCTTTAACACATTGTCTTGCTAGCAATTCCATGAACATGAAAAAATGTGATAAAAAAATTACTTATGAATCTTCATTTTAGTCATTACATGTATACCAGAAAGTGCGAAACTTTCCTCTTACACATTATTTTGTTCAAATTCCCTGAAAATGAAAAACAATGGGATAAGAAATCACTTATGAATCTTCATTTTAGTCAATACATAGACACCGATCAGTGCGAAACGTTTCTTTAAAACATTATATTGTTCAAAATTCAATGAAAATGAAAAATTGGATATAAAATTACTTATGAATCTTCATTTTAGTCATTACCGGTACATAGACACCGGTCAGTGTGGAACTTTCCTTTTACATTAAAATGAAAAAATGTGATGAAAATTACTAATAAATCTTCAAAATATCCATTTCATTTCCCGTTTAAAGTGTCATTTAACTTAAATTTATGGGTAAGAATTCACAGATTTTTTTTATTGAAATAGAATTTCAAAGTATTAGGCCACATCAAATTAATTAATAGATTCTTATCCCCACCCGCCCCATTTTTTTTAAGCTTGATTTTTTTTTCCTTTTTTTCAGAAATTTTCTTTAAATTTCTATCAATTTTTGTGAAAATAAGTAAAAAATAAAAAATAAAACCCTCCCAACCGCCCAGATTTTTTGTTGCAGATTGATGAGAATCTACACATTAATTTGATAGAGCCTTATTTAGAAAAATTAATTAATTTTTAATTCTATGTTCCATATTTTTTTCTTTTTTCTTCGGCATTCGCACGCCGATGTAGTATCACTGCAAAAATACTAGCATTCCTATATTTTAATTAACCTGAATTAAAATTAAAAATGACGGGTGACGGATGACTAATGCAATCTGATTGGCTGAATGGTGAACAGTGACGGATGACGGATGACGAGTACAAACAAGCTCTGGCTTAGGAACGGTGACTCTTGACGGATGAATGCTGACTGATGAATAATCTGACGGATGCCTTTTGAATCATGACTGATCTGACTTGACTTTTGACTGATCGGTGACGTATCGATGACTCGTGACGGATCGCAAAAACGGGAATGTTGACTAGTCCAGGGACTGTACTGTTGTTTGCAAACAGAGCAAGTGATGAGATAGATGACATTATCTGACTTGCAGGATAAATTGGTAAATATTTTGTATGTGTCACTAGTTGCTGTGCTCTTGAAGGATTTTGTAGAAGAACTTCATTTGCACAGAAGACAACGTTTGTCGGAACATGTTTTAAATTGTCCATTTTCTGGTGATGGTAGTTTGGCTCTAACGAGAATATCCTTCAGATTTTTGGGTCGACGGAATGATATCAGCGGAGGTTCAGGAAACATTTTTTTTTCATGTTTGTTGACGCATGAAGAATTGGCATAAATTCACGGGTTATAGCTGACAAATGGGGTAGCTGTGGGTGGAAGGTAGCTACCAGGAAGGTACGTAAATTCTTTCTCTTTCTTTCCCGGTATTGTAACAGTTCCCTTCGGTCAATCGAGGAGACCTTTTGAATAGTTTTTCTGACCTTGCTTCTCCTTATAACCCCTGTTAACAAGATGTTGGGTTAATTCTCTGCTTCTTTGTTTAAATGTCTCTTTTTCTGAACAGATTCGACGTATACGGGTAGAAAGTCCGTGTGGGATCGCATTTACACAGTGTCTAGGGTGGCAGCTACTTGGGAGCAGGTAGGCGTGTGAATCTGTCGGTTTAGTATGTAAATTAAAAAGTGTTGAGGTCGTGTCGAGAAAGACATTTGTTGTTTGAGATATCCTGACTGTAAATTTTATGGACGGATGAAAATTATTGATGAATTCAACAAATTCATCAAGATGTTGTCTGGTGTCGGTCCGTTTCATTTCGATGTCATCTATGAAGCACAACCAACTAAAGGGTTTGTAGGGTGCTTCTTCGAGCATACGTTTTTCTAAATCTCCCATGAATATATTTGCATATGATGGTGCTACTTTAGTACCCATTGCTGTTCCATTAACCTGAAGGAAATTGTCGTCATTGAAAACAAAGTTGTTACCTTTCAGTACAAGATCTAAAAGACTGACTAGCGACTCGGTAGAAAATGATTGTATTGCTCTTCCTTCCCAAACTTTGCGTCAGGTCTATCCAAAAAAACAGTATGACATGTGCATCGTCAAATGTTATTTACGTTATTACTTGTCAGGGTTGTAATGAGAATTACATTGGACAAACTAGTCTTACGATAAGGAGGCGAATGACACTGCACCGGCAACAAATTAGAAATCAGGGAACCAGAGTGATCCCCCTGAGCAAACACATCGATAATTGTGCAACAAATTTAATTCCAAACTTCCTTGTCTTCCCATTGTATTAGTTTTCAATGGAAACTACACAGCAACAGAGAGAAAACAAAGAACAATTATTCATACAAAAATACCGACCTTTGTTAAACGCATGAACAATTTAAGTCCCGAAAAAAATTGATTTCCGTAAAACGTCATGATAGTAAACATATTAAGGACGCTGATTACCGTAATTGTTGTTAGGAACCTAGTGACGTTACCTTATAGCTAGCAACGTCGTTAGTAACTTTAACCATGAATATCCCTGCAAGGGTGAAACCGGTTGGTGATTTTCAGAATGATATTATGTATTATTTGTGTGATTTGTGTATTTAAAATTTTCCTTAAAGACTATAAAGCATTTTCAACACATTTTCTTTATTCATATATATATATATATATATATACATATACACACAACATAAAATTAGAGACCCCGCAACCAGAATGATCATTCCAAACTTCCTTGTCTTCTCATTGTTTCAGTTTTCAATGGAAACAACGCGACAACATAGTGAAAATAAAAACAATTTCTCATACAAAAATACCGACTTTTTTTAAACGCATGAAGAATTCAAGTCACGAAAAAATTAATTCCAGAAAAACGTCGTGATAGTAAACATAATATGAGGATAGGTATAACCTATTTGGAAGCGAAGCTGAATTCACCGAAAAAGCTATTGTATATTATACAAAAATGTAGGCCTAAAGCCTTTGCCCTTTGTCACGTAGTACTTATAAATGGACATTTAAAAGATGGTACTGACGGATCAAGATTGGAGGTTCCGGCTTATGACCCCCTCCATTTTTATGAATAAGATCATGCTGAATTGGGGCAAAAATCGAACAAAAAAATTAACTTGAACCCTATTGGAACCACCTTTTTTTGAAAGCATGATCCTCTAGGTGGTGGATATAACAACTTGGTTAGTTTCGTGTACTTTTTAATATTCCGGTAGTACAATCACAGGCAATTGTTTAGTTCGGGACATTTATTATTATGCAAAAGGAGGATTTAAAATACGAAATAAAAGCTTAAATCATAAATGAATTTAGAAGTATAATGTCTTTTCCATGTAGAGCCACAGTCTCTTCCTATTTGAAGTCAATTTGAATAAGAAACGGTTTCAATGACATTCGTTTTTAGGAAAGGTATTTATCAATACCTTTCATTATGTGATCAACGGCAGCAGCCAACCTCACACATGCGAACTATCCACATCCTAAAGAATCCCTTTTCAAAGCAAATATTTCATTTAAATCTGAAAAACACTGATATACCAGCTGAAATTTTCAATGAAAATTGATTTGAATGATGAAATATTTCATTGCAAGGTTGATGTAAATTGATTTTTCACTCTTACATGCTTTTGATTCGGTCCTATGTAGGAATTTATTCAGAAATTTGCATTTTTATTGTGAATGACTGAGGCTACGTAGTTACTCACACCAGGCTCTGTATCTATAAATGAAACACAATTGTGATATTACCACAAAGAAACAACAGATTGGAAGTTTAATACCTCTCTCAATGAAATTAATATAAGAGGAAACGGTAAATCACAACGATGTCCTTGTTTTTTAACTCTTTTAATTTTCATCATTATCAATCATGTGGCCATTTTGTTTATTATTGCTGTTCCGTTCACCCCAGGTGTTTACCTATTGGTGTTTTTTGAATGGAATGATGAAAGCTCTTCCTTTTGACTCCCGGATAAATTGTCTTTCCTTTACCAAATAGAAGCTGTTCCTTTTGACTCCCGGATGAATTATCTTATTATTACCAAAGAATAAAGCTGTTCCTTTTGACTCCCTGATGAATTGTATTACCATAGGCATGTAAACATGTGTGTGTTTGTGGGTTTTTTGTTGCAAAGTCAGTCATGTACTGAATAATATTTATTTTAGTAAAAAATTAAGCCCAGTATTGTTTACAACTGTCATTTTCAGCTGCAGGATGCTGTTATTGCAATGAACTCGGTCCAATAACAGGGGAAATGTTACAAAATAATAATAGCTCCAACTCACTAAAATACTGTTGGAGCTATAAGGGAACATTGTTTCAAAATGAGTGAAGCAAGTGCTTGTGGGAACGAAGTTAAGGACGGCAAAATTACAAGTAATTATTATCTAATTGCAAGATACATGTTTTTGTTGACAGGACACAGCAGGAGCCTCACATGCAAGGGTCTGCCTATATACTATGCATTTTTGGGGTAAAAATGTAACATTTTGGTATTTACAGTACTTACATTTCCTGGTGGAATATTACAGCTCATATGTACAACAGAAAGTGTCATGAGTCCACATGGGGTTGTTTTACATTTTCCACCAAAATTTTGCATAGTAGATTGACCCTTACATATAAGACTCTCCTGTAAATTACTGTCCAAGAGTAGCTCTTACAAAAACATGAAACAATCATACTTAAGGCACAAATTAGAAGTTTGTGAACATAAACGATAATAAAAAATGTTCATTTACATCAGGGGCAAAGTATTCATACTACCAGACATTCTACACTAATCATTGCTGTCATAAATACCTTTCCATCAGTGCCTTTGCACTTTGATTACATCACTCACAGTATGTTCTTGGTCCATGATTACAAAATATATATATTCCACATTTAACCCCACTTTAAAGCTGCACTAATGCTTAGGTGTAGCCGCTTGAAATCAATCATCTGCAAACAAGTATTGGGTTCAAGAGGACAAAAGTGAATAAATTATTCAGTTATGACCAAAAAGTATTGAAAAATTAAAGCAAAAATTGTACAAACTTTATTTCTCCTAAAACTATTTGTGGCTGCCAGTTTTTTTCTATTTAGTTGTCGGAGGCTTTCGTTCAGAGGAAAACTAGACAGGCCGCTCCGCACTCGCACCGTATAATGGATAATTCGGATGGTTTTAACGGATCGCTCATTTGTGAATCTAGAAGGGGTGTTCCAAGTTGACCCCCCACTTCACCCCCAATATTTTTGCACAAATTGGAAAACTCCGTGCAAAATTTAGGCACACTCAATAAAAACTAGAGAAAAATTGACAAAATCCCTTTTTGTGGAACTTCATTTGAATCCTTTTTTGAAGACTGTATCAGCTGTGGTTCCACTCGCCGCGGCGAGTTTATGAGACAAATCAGGACGGTATTAACGGACTAGCCTGCACCGAGTCAATAAAACTTCTCGATTTGATTTAAACAAGTGATATATATCAGTTTTACTTGCACACAATGGTTTATTTCCCTAACGTAAAATGTTTTAAAAAGTAAAATGTAATATCAAATAAAGTTTATTTTAATTGCGGTAAAAAAAAAATATTAGGTAAAAAAAAACGGTTGAACAGTTGATTTTGTCCATCAATGAAGGCAAAACTATACGACACAGTGCATCCAAAAAATAAAATATATGATAATTGTAAAACGTAATGAAAAAAATGAAATTTTTGTGTTAAGGAGATTCAGAAGTGGATACCTGAACCTGAAAAAAGCTTGGAGCATTTTTAAAGATATCGCCAGCATTTAAGGGTTTGTTGATAATGCGAGAAATATGAGTCGCAGGCAAAAATTACATTGCTTTGATACTTAACTTCATGTCTATCAGATTTATGTACTTGTTCCTGAGAGAATTTCTCATATGAATGCACTATCATAATTTCAGATTTTGGCATTTTATTTTTTTGTGCTTCAAAATAATTATTCTGACTATCTGATTATTGTGCCCACATACTTTGCCAGTTGCTTTTATGTTTGTTGACGATCCCGCATCCATGACATGATAAACATGGATGTAGCGTTGCTCGACATACAGCAATGAATTCCGCTTAAACCGGTGCTAGGGGCCGTCTTGAACTTACTTTGAGGTATGAGCATAACTCATTGTTGAAGGCCTCATGGTGACTTCAAGATGAAGAACAACAATTAAAGCGTTGTTGCATTACTTGTTTTTCCCACGTATTTGTGGATATTTTGTCTCATTTGCTTTTACTCCATATCCCTTCGATTCCCAATGTTTTGATGCTGAAGTTTTTTTGGTTTTTTTTTGTTTTGTTTACAAGCAGTACCGGATATGTAAATAAACAATGTTTATTGTGAATTTCATTGTATGTAGCTTTGGAACTATAACTCAAAAGATTATTTGTACTTTTTTATTTGGTAAACAAATTTCCAAAAATTCACAAGAACCATAAATGTTACAGCTACAGTGGACCTAGCTATTGATAAAGTTTACCAATGCGGTCTAATTTTTACCTATGTTCTCCATTAGCATTCATGTTTTTGTTTGATCCAATGGAAATGAGTGATTTTTGCGAAGGACCTTCTATTCATTTAGTTAAATAAGCTTGAATATTTAAGACGATTAAAAGGATGGTTTTCTCATATCGGACTCCAATGTTCAACTATGTTCTTAACTGGCAGCCACGTTTTTATTTGGATCAAAATGAGATGAGCAATTTTTTTTCTAAAAAATACCTTCTGTACCGTACTTCATTCCTGTAATGTTTGGTTGAATTTGCTTCAGTGGTTTCAGAGGAGAAGATGAAAATATGATTTTCCCATAGGGTCCAATATAAAACTATGTTCC
>MJUU01033210.1:48506-78165 GCA_002080025.1 Modiolus philippinarum | reverse complement strand
GGTTCATATTCCCTGTTTGTGTCCTACGGCTCAGGGGATATAGGACACAAACAGGGAATATGAACCCGTATCCCCTGTGAAGATTCCCAAATAACATATAGTATCACTGTGCTAAGCTATGTCAAATAAAGTTATTTGAATTTGAATTATTTGATCACTAATCATGCTAATGACACTATTATATATAACACTAACAATTGTGTTTTATTCCGTAGCTGATGAGGCTTTAAGGTTATGCATCATCAGCTAAGTACATAACACAGCAATTGTTAGTGATTTGTCACTAATGTGTCAAATAATTTAATACACGAATACCAAAAAAGTTATTGGATCCCCAAATTGGATCTTGTGGTTTATCAATTTTGCTCAATGACAATGATCAATCCCATACCCAAATATATAATTTGCAAACATCAATTCGCAACTATCATCTTTGTCAATGGTGACATTATTCGGATCCATAAGTAATCAAAGTACTGAAGTACTGTTTACTCGCAGTTCCGTTGGCATAGATAAGCATATCTCCATAATGAATGATGTTCCAGTATTATATAAAAAAAAATAAGATTAATGTGAATATCGTTTTGACCAAACACTTTTTTATTTTGAAGCCTATATAGATAACAAACTCCATTTTGTAAACATATGTGTAAGCCTGTCGTTATGCAAGATATCTGTGGAAACCTCTTGATAATTTCTGAACCAGAGCTCTAATTTAACTCTCATTAATTTATGTAGATGAACTAAGGCCATACAAAAATAATTATTAGATTCTCAGGCCATTTTTCTGAAAAAAGTATGAGGCAGGGAGGGAGAAAATTTTTATTTTTATTTTTTCAAAATCATGATGAGGCATCTTTTTACATTGCGGAAATGCCAAAAAAGTGATGAGGCAGGTAATTTTCATTTTTTTTTTTATTTGAAACTTGAATAAAAAAGTAAAATTAGTTCTCAGAAAAGAGATGAGGCAGGGGCCTGAGAAGCTAATGTATTTTTTTATTTTGCCTAACAAATTATATCTAAGATCTTGACCTAAACCAATCTCTTCCTATGCAGTTATCAATACGACATATCTTCAGCTGAAGCTGTATTGGTCAGCTTGATTCATCGATATTCCAATATCAAGATCTTTTGATACAGTATATGGAAAAAATTTAAATTTACTCCTAAAAGACTCATTGCGAACACACAAAGATAATTGATGTATGTAATGTAAATGCTTATTGCTCATTGTTAAAATTCTTGGTGAGTCAAATATGAAAAACAACATTTTAAGCATTGTGGTGCTGCTTGATTTGCATATATTCAGATTTTGAAAACAGTATAATTGATCGTATATTATACATTTAAAGAGGTAGATATTATAAAATATACAGAGAACAGCATTTTTATAAACAATGTCATGAAATAGGAACATTTTTTTTCATTGTCAAAAAAATAAAGAAAGAATTTTTTTACTCTAATAAACTGATAATTTTAACCTTACGACCAAGATGGTACAGTTTCACTAAAGTGAAATGTTATTTCTATGGCAATTCTCAATAACACTAAAATATTGTACATAATTGTCAATTTTAAATGAAATAAGATCAATTTTGAAATTCATTTTTGTTGAAAAGAGGTTTTTTTAAGCTCCTAATTATGTAACCGTTTAAGGGCATAGTTGTAATGATGACATGTAAACAACAATGTTTTCACAGAAAAAATAAACAAACATACAAAATTCTAACCATTTCAACTTCTAATAGTAACACGGCTCCTCAGATAATATTCAGTCTTATTTAGCAATGGCAATACAAATTTTAATGAACTGCTAGCCCAGTTTATTACATTTAATGCGTCTGAATCCTAGAATCTCCATCTGATCTAATCATGCATGAAAGTATCGATAATATGCCCTTTGATCCTTTGGTGAATTTGTATGCGACTCGTCTCTACATGCTGTCAATTTCTTATGTTGCATGCCAAATTTAAATTAACCCCATTCAGTCCTACAGATGTTTATGTTACATAACTTAATACCATGAATACTGAATAAACTATCATCTGGCTAATGATGTACGAGATGGGGACACTGCACAAAACAAATACAATGTAAAGGTAATCATTAATGAACAAATTATCTAACAATTTTGAAATGAGGAACCAAAGATCGTGGTAAAAATTGAGCTGAAAATGCAATTTGCGATAAAATGTGTGTTTCAATGCAATGAATAGAGAACCGTCAATGCGAAAAACTTTCACCACAATAGTAAGCTGCCCACGGTCGGGGCTGCATAAATATTATACCAGATTATAACTCTACACTCTCACGCCACTTGAATAATATATCTGGGTATACTGATATAATTTTTTAGTAACAATCGAAAAGGTGCACTTATTGACCCCCCCCAAAAAAAACAAAACAAAAAAAAACACAAAGAACACCAGCACCAAAGATTGTGGTTAATTTGCATTATCATCTTCATATACTAGAGCGTTTGCGGGTATCTTCGGACAGTTAAGCGTGAACGAATGCTTCCTATAAATAACTCACCAGATAAATGCATTTAAAGAAAAAATCGGATATTTTCGAATGGCACAAGGTATTGATATATAAATGTCCAAGGTCATCCGAACGGACGATTTTCTTGCCGATGACATTGAGGGTCAGATCGGACAGGTTCGTCCGACTTCGGACACATGATAGTACCAACACGGACACCCTTTTTTATTGTTCTATTATACAAACATCGGGTACAGTTACCCTTGAATAATAAATAAATAAATAAAATTAAGACGTCTATCCATAAATCTAGGCCACCATATGTCATTCAAAATAAAAAATACTGATCACCAGACCCAGTCCAGTTGATATTTTCGGTAAAACATTTCGTTGACCCAGTTTAAGAAATCAAATCTAGGATAATTATTCAAATATTGTAATTTAGCTGAAATACTTTGACCAAAGAAACCAAAGAATTTAATTATAAAAACCATGTTAAGGGGCATCAAAAGCACATTGACTGGTATCAGTGAATTAAAATGCAGAATTATTTTTTTTATCCAATGGGTATTAGATCTACTTTATCCCGGAAAATGATTGATCGGTAGATTGATTTGCTGTGTGTAACTCCTTTTTTTATTTATTAAGTCTTGTGTTGAGGTTAACTAGTGGAGGAAACAACTCAAAAGTCTCCCACAAACAACTGATCTTTTGAAAACTGCTGACAAATTGTATCAAAGAAAAGTAGAGTCGAGCACACCCTTAAGAAAATCAAATGGTCCGTGCCTGATACTTTAATATTTTACGTAATTGTAATGTTTTTTGGTCAGAAACTTATGTAAATTAAGCATTCCTAACTTAGAATAATGAATTTTTGTACAATGAAATTGTAGGTTAAATAATTTTTTGGGGGTCAAGTTTTTGTCCGAATAGACACTCTTGACAATTTTTCTGTCGTCTCATTTCGGACACTACCCCACGTGCAAACGTTTTATCTATGTTTAACAAAATAACCTTGAAAACATTTCAACAATAGCGTATTTTTTATTTTTGGAAATTTTATGAGATAAAATTAGAATACAACTATCCCATTGGCTTAGGCGTTCTACTTTCATTATTACGCACATGCGTAACGCTATGCAAACTTGAAATAAGGGACCTTAAACACGAAATGAAATGCATTATGGTGGAACTATCAACGTCTTGTAAGACAAAGGATGTCAATAGAAGCGGAAAACATGCATAATGACTTTAAGATGTCAAATGACGAGTACGTGATTTGATTAGTTAATTAGTGTCCGGTTACCCCCTCCGTCCAAGCAAACCCGAAGACGCTCTAATTGTATGTAATAAAAACAAAGTAATCTGCAGTTTGACATTTTCATTCGAATTGGCACAAATATTCCTAAAAATATTGTTGTATATCCTAAGTGGATATTATGTAAATACAAATACCCTATACACGCTATTTATTTACAATAAATCAGATATACACGTGCTTGTGCAATATTAATTAATAATCAAACCACCTTCATCTGATCAGCCTGCATAATTTATATACAATTTTAACAGCCTTTCCCCGTCGTCGTTTTAAATCAGAGGTGAGTGACAGACGCTGTGTAAAGATAGATGATATGGGCAGTACTATTTTGTTATTTATCAGCGTCGCTCGTTGATCCTTCCGAAGTCGAAATGTATTAACCCCCAATATAATCCCAAATGTTGGAGTTAGATATACGATTTTATTCCGATAATTTTTAAAGTGTATCATTGAATTTGGACTTATTGCATTTCAAGCACAGGCACTTGTTTCTATCAATGGGGGGTCGACCAATATGTAAAGTACATATTGGTCGACCCCCCATTGATAGAAACAAGTGCCTGTGATTTCAAGAACGCAAATGCAAGAAATCAATGATTTCTAGGAGTGTTATGATATTGTATAATGTAGGGTGTTATTTAACCCGGTGGATTTCTCGTACTATCGTCCTGTGTGACAGCATAACCCGCAGAAAACTGCGAGTAAAAATGGGAAAAGTTTCATTTGTGGCGGTAGCTACTCCTCGAGACAAAGGAAAGAAACGCTTATCAACATATTGAAAAAAATAAATGAACTCCTCCTAGTACGGAGCACCTTGTAAAACATGGCGACTGTATGGTTTCACTTAGGCCTAGTTATGGGCCTAAACTACATTGTATGACCAACTTCAAAATGAACTGAGAGGGGACATAGGTTTTAACCAGTTTAAAACTTTTATTAATAAGTAGGAGTTTCTGCAAATAATGATTGAATTAAAATGGTATGGCCAACCCTTACTACTAGGTTTTATATGTTTTTCTTTGGTTTTTGTGTTGTATTTGGTGCTAGTACAGTGCGTTGTAGAGTACCCCAATACGGGAATTTCGAGTCGTGTTCACTCCGACAACATTTTTGTGTATAATACGAAAAAAAAATCAATACATCAATACCTTGGGATGGAACAACGGCAGTAGAATACCGAAGGAACAAAGGGGTGAAATTCACAAAAATCATAGTCGAAAGACAGGGCTAAAACGAGAACACAGAAAACAATGACGTTAGACACAAAAACAATGACGCCAGACAGACACAAAGCACAGAACCAGAAACCACAACATTCAGAACAAAGGCACTCACAGTGTGAACTCCAGTGAAACTGAGAGTGACATCAGGTGCTCCGGAAGGGTAAGCATGTCCTGCTCTGTTAACAGCACCCGTCACACTGTGGGTGATTCAATCCGGGAAAATGTCAAAGTCGGTAGTCAAATCCAGGAAGACGTGAATCTAGCTGAAAATGTCCACTTTCATTTGGGATACTGACACGTCATATCTTTCAATGATGCTATGGTGACGGCCATAGAATTTCTTGAGGAATGAAATTAACAAAGGTTGAACAAATCCCTGACTAAGCAGCTTTTGGGACAGTGTTTTTGCTCTGTTAAAAAATCACTGTACAAACTACAAATGGAATCACTAATTAATGAACCCTGTTAAGCCAATGGTGATTTATATTTAATCGATTTGTAGCGCTTCAGATTAATTGTTTTCGTCAATTAAAATTTAGTTAAATAATTGTCATGCAGGACAAATTATAAGTACACTTCAATTTAATAAATAGTTTTTAGGTGGTATATATTTATATTCAATAGGACTGGATTCCGATTATACTTCTCACTGGTATTTGAGGAGATCGTTTCCGCCGTCAATTACACGAGAGATCCTATCTCGGAAATCCCGATAGTTCTAGACTGTATCAAAGTTGAAATTTAAATAGTTGCGAATGCAAAGAAGGGCATAGTGATGGGTATTGCAAGAAACATTGAGTATATCACGGGGGTCACTTCCTATATAGAGGTACAAAATGTATATACAGACGTGCCGCTGGAATGGCCCTGTTTTTTGCAGATGTCAACTATATGAATGGGTAGTAATTTTTGACATCTTGTATATCAATGGGTCGTAAATTACCCACAAAAGGCCAGAATCTCTACTAGTTGCTGTAATTAATCAAGTATTTATCATTATTTAATGCTTAAGAACATCCCTACCGTTAAATTAATGGTTTTCTGACTCCAAATACACATTTTTACTATACATTTGGGTTGGTTAATTTTGAAATTTACTATATGAATGGGTATATATTTTGTAAGGGGAACTATATGAAAGGAGGTTCGCTCCTCATGTTTTGGGATTTTTGTCTGATTTTCGGAATTCTCTGGTTTTATCCATTTAAAAGCATTATAATCTTTTGCCCATGGACCCCCTTATTTTTTCCCATAATTTCATTTTATATCTTTATGAGTATTCTGTAAAAATTTCATTAAATTTTATTTATTCTGTCACATTCATTCGTGGTCAAACCTAACCTTGCTAATGTTAATCCTACGAAAAATCCGAGGAGTTCAGTTTCCCGCCAAATTTTCAATTACTTATAACATCGACCTATCAATTGTTTCACTTAATTAAATTATTTCTTTTTTAATTTTCTAACAAAAAATCACATTTATTTGAAATCCTTTTTATTTTCATATGGAGTAGCGAACCCCCTTAACTGAAATATTAGAATGGTTCTCCCCAGTAAATTTTAACTCTTAATAGTGTGTTTTAACATATGGAATATTTTTAACATTAGTGGTGTATATATAGACGAAGTATGGACAATTCACCATTTTAGATTTTAAATGGGCACTGTATATTTTACTGCACAACTTTTATAAGCAAATGGTGTTGGATGCAATGGTGAAGGAAATGTATAGACACACACACGGACACAACAACAAATCAAAGACACAGAATACCCATCTGATGGGTTGCCGGAAGAAGAGTTGGTGGTAAGGTAAGGTATTTCAGTAAAGTGCTTTAGTTTTAACCTATGTGTTTTTTGTTGTTGTTCTTCACCTTGAAGTCACCATGAGGCCTTCAACAATGAGCTTTGCCCATACCTAATGTATACATGTGTTGTGTTTATATGTTCCTGGACGATGTATGTATGCTGTTATTGTTGTCTATGTCGGTTTTATAAGCTCTACAGAGCTTATGTTTATTGTTTTTAACTACCGACTTAAAAAAAAAGTTTACTTGACTTGACTTTACTGACGGACGAGGGTAAAACAGAAAACATACAGACCATTTTACCCAAATTTGTGGTAGGGCTGTATTTTGGACAATTTTAGTTAACTAGATTGATTTTAGTTTTCATGTAAATTTATAATTGTATTCATATTTAGCTGCTGTTAGATTTGCTACAGGTTGAAAGGTTATATATATTTTAATTATATTTACTATTTAGACTGTCTAATCACTTCTATTTGTTTCACTTTCTCTAATCATACATGGGAATTCCTTTTCTGATTGGTTATCGTCACTTCCGGAAGAATTCAACTAGAGGTGGTTCACCTGACATAGGTGGTTTATACAGCAGTGGTATATGTTAAATGGTAAAATGTCATTGGCCCATGTATAGGCGGGAAAACTTTTTCTTTAGGTAGTCCGAATACCAAGCCTATGGGAAGTCGGGGCTGGCGTCCAAACATAAAAAAGTATGATGCGACTCATGTGGATTTGTGACGGGTACAATTCAATAAGCGTGTACCATGGGCGCAACATAATTTTTCCAGGTGGACATCTGGTATACTTTTAAAGATCCAAGCATTCAAAGCAGAGTGCATTTGAACCTTGCAACCATTTCGTTTGAATTTGCACAAAATAGATGCTCAGTTTTAGACACCCAGACTACCTTAAACAACATCTAATTATGTGATAAAACTACCAAAGAAAAGAAAAGATGATAAATGTATTAAAATGAGAATACTATATATTAAATTGATTAAAATTTGTCAAAGTTTAAATATTAATCGGGGGGGGGGGGGGGGGGGTGGACAATTTTTTTCTGTTGTTCTGTGGGGGCATTTGTCTTAGGGACCAGTTGTCATTGGGGTAATTGTCCGCGAGGCAATTGTCAGTGGACAATTTTCCGGGGGACAATTGTCCAGGGAGTAATTGTCCTGCTCCAATGGCAAGTTGGAATAATCAAGTATGGGTTTTGATGGCGGAGGAAGGACAAAAAAACTGCACAAAAAACTCGTTAGTTGAATACACCAGAGATAAGAAATGCAAAGACGAAACACAAAGCCACTCCAAGACCGAAGACAAGAAAGACGAAGGATATGGCGGTCATTGTGTAGACTAAAGATGAATCAAGTGATACTGACTCATCTGAGCAATCTGAAGTTAGATTTGAAGCAGTTCACAGTGACTCAACCCTAATCGAACAAAAAACTGCCGATGATGACCAGGATGTCAACATTTTGCTTTTTTGACATTTTGGATATTGAGCCACATGATACCCTGAAAGTACAAGACAGAGGTGGTAGTACTTCCGACGATGAAAATCAAGACATAAAAGATGTTCATTCATCCGGTTCACTATTTTGGAAAATGTAGAACAGCAGTATGTCCAGGAACCGCTGCCAGTACCAGTAAGACGTTCTACCAGAGAACGTAGACCGCCAAGTCGTCTAAGATCAGGACAGTGCGACACCAGCATGTCAGCAACCGGAAAACCTTGTTTTCATCTACGCACCAGAAAGGTAACAGAAGGCAGAATTCATTTCTTTGTTAGCAAAGACATCGGTATTTTTAGGTTTAGAGAGAGATGCTGCTAAGACCATTTTAGTAATAGTCCACCACCAAAGGACAAAATGACAGGACGTCATTTCACAGCTGGGGTGTGGTAGACCTGTATTTTGGACTATTTTTAATTAATTAGGTTCATTGTTGAAGACCTCGTGTTGACTGATGAAGAGCAACAATAAAAGCTTTGTTTCATTCCTTGGCCTAATGAACCTACTGTAAAAAGCAGTACGCTCTTTATAATCTCATATCTCTACTTGATAATATCCACTCATCAGGTCTACCGTACTGAAGAAAGTGCGACCAGATAAAGTTTCAAGTAGATTTTCTATCATTGGTAAGGCGTAGTTGTCTTTCTTTGTCAAGTTGTAAAGTTGACGGTAGTCTACATAGAGCCGGAGTTTACCACTCTCCATACGAACTCTGATTCAAGATTCATTTTTTACTAAATACTGGGATGATCATTTCTTTGAATTGTCTACGACCTTTCAATAGCAATTGCTGTTGAGTTGCTACCGAACACTACCGCAATGGAAGGGGAGGTTTGGCATGCCATAAAACCAGTTTAACCCACCATTTCCTTTCGAAATGCCTGTACCAAGGCAGGACCATTGCGGTCAACAATTTTTCCGGTGGTTTCCACCTGATTTGTCTTTTTGTCTCATGGACTTTGGCTCTTGACAACTCTGTCCGGTAATTTTGTTATCGCAACCTCATATTTCTTACAAGGACCAGATTGGAAGTATAGGGCTGTGTGATAGTCTGATGGTTTCCATATATAAAAGTATCCTGAGATGTGCCTTGACTTTCTCATACATGACAGGTATACCTATACCGCTGTTTAAATGGTTTGTCATCTGCTAAGTCTCTCATAGCTCACTTCTGTGTTTCTAATATCTGTGTCATCTTTTGCAAAGTATCTTATAATGCTTTGATGAGATTAATACGAGCCTGTAGTTCCTCACTAGTAAAATTGATCTGGGTGATTCCTATCTGATCCAGCGCAAAAGTTGTCGATGTTGATTCATCTCTTTGATCTGAAATTGTTACTGATTGTATTTCACAAAGGAAAGATTTCGAATGGATGGTAATGGTCCGAGACTCGAGAAGTGACACTAATTATCTCTACATTCATCATTATTTATATTCAAGAAATTATGGTCTTATTTCAACAAGCTCTCTTCAGGAAGGCTCTTGTGTATAAAGGTGAAGCATGGGTGATGTTGCACTGTATAATATCTATTTGGTATTATATCCCTGGATCTGTACAGTTGTGTTGGGTTTATGATGATTGGTTTCATAACAGTATTCTTTATGATGGCTAGTGTATTGTTGTTCCCAGTTATTTCCATCTCCCTGAGCTCTGAACTTTAGATATCATGGCTTAGTAATGTTGCAAGACTGTAAAAAAATTCCATGTTGATGCATCAAAGAATCAAGAATGACCTGCAGTATATTTGCTCACAGAAGTAAAGCTATCTGGGTATTATAGTTGCTGTTTGGTAGTTGTTGTCCTCCACATTCAATGTCGACCAGGCTGTTAATTTCTTAAGGTGGTATTTCTGAAAGATGTTTGGTGAAGTATGAATATTGAATTGTTGAGGCAGTTGATCTAGTATCAAGTAATACATTTACCATATACCCATTTAAATGCAATTTATGTTTCTATGGGTTTTCAAAATAAACCTGGTGATAAATTGTTGAAATAAGAACCTGATGCTGTTGCTTCTGCATTCAAACTTACGGACGGTCCTGCTCCATACCCTTCCTCTCTTTTAAGGGTTCTCTGACAAGCTTAGCAATACATCCTTTCTTCAAGTGTCCAGGTTGTCCACATCTGTAACATCTTTTATTTTGTTGATGATGCTTGCTGGGTAGATGTGGCTAGCCACTGCTGTCCTTGATGTTGAAATCTTGACATGTGTAATTCTGTGTTGGATTTTGTCCTCTATCCCTGAGATCTAAATTGTCCTCTTTGGTCCATGTTCCTCTTGAATTGAGATTCCATTGTGTCCATTCTTGTAACATTATTCTGAATAAGCCTTCGAAATTCATCCATTTGTTGTTGAGAGTTAAGTCCAATTGTAGTAACTTTGAATGAATTTCGAGGGCTTATTCAACAGATTGTTACAAGAATGAATATACTAGTAATGGAATAAATAGGTAAGATCTCAAAAGGAAGCTGAGGAAAGAGCTTTGCTCATTTGTTTTAAACATAATTTTTCAAAAATGAAGATAGTGCAAGCTTCTACATAAAAAGGGTTTTCAGGTCAACACCGAATCATCGGTGTACTGGGCTGGTGAATAATTGTTGAAACACCAGGCTCTAGCGAACAAAATATTTTTTTTCAATATTTATTCAACGGAATCAAGTGCTGTAGCTTGTAATGATAGTTTTCGAACCAAAATATGCACATAAGTTTTCAAATATTTGTAAAAGCAAAATGTCCATTCAAGCAAAAAAAACCAAACAAACAAACAAAAACTGTTGTTTGTTAAAGCCTATGAACATAGTACTGTATTGTTACAAACTGTTTTCAAATACTATAAATTTGCTTATAAGTTGTAACACCATAATAACATCGTTATTTTAAATATTTGTTAAATATAGTAACCCATGAATTATACATTATTGTATGAGTGGAAATAAAAATCCCATGATTATTCTAAATCTTTGAAAAAGAGGATACACAATATTATTCGAAGTCTTTCTATAAGTGTGAACAACAATATTATCGTGATCTATATAGGGTTAGGCTAGTATTTCGCTAATGAAAGACGTGTGTTCAGTTCAACATGTATTCATGACATACTCAAAAGTAAACAAGACAACGTTACAGAATAAAGACGTTACGTAAACAAAGGGTAACGTTAGTTACGTCCATTACGTCGGGTTATAGTTCTAAGTTATCTATAGATAATCCTTGACACTGCGGGCACCGAAAGTGAAATGAAATGAAAAAATACTTGAAATTGAAAGTTACAATAAATGAATTATCAATTAACTTTAGAGTCCATAACCTGAAGATAAATAAAATTCCTTAACCTAATGAGTCAATTTGTTTATCTTTTCTCTGGCTCTCACTTTTGACATCCGTTCGACTTACGTGTTCACATTTAGATCTACGTTAACTTCAATTGGATAAAGCTTAGATATTGGTCGATTAGTAGTTCCATTTTTAGTCCTTAAGTTAACTGCTCTGACTAGTCCATCCTGTCCTTTAATAAGTTCGTCGATTACAGCTAACTTCAAAGATGCTCTCGGCGCCCGAGATTTGAACTATATCCCCGATTTTCACAGTTTGATTATTGTTCCCGGGTGTATTTTTGCGTTCCTTTAACGAAGTCAAATACTCTTTCTTCCAACGTGTCCAAAAGTGTTCCAAAATGCGTTGTTGTGTTCTCAGACGATTATTGAGGCTGTGATGAGTTCGGTTGTTCAACATGTCCGTTTCTGTATTCGGATACGGCAAAGTAGTCAATCTTCTCCCATGAAGTAAATGTGGTGGTGTAAGTGGTTCTGGTTCATTCAATTCCGACAATTCATGGCAAAAATTCAAAAAGACCCTTCTAAACAACATTTAGTGGATAAATTTAACAATACATATAGATATTTGGACGATATTTTGGCTTTAAATAATCCTGAATTTTCTAAATTTAAAGATGAAATTTATCCTGCAGAACTTACTTTAAGGTAGATCGATCCTAATAAAAATCTCAGACAGAATTTTTTTATTTTGAGATATTTTGTAGATCTTAGCCCCTTTGTTCAAAAAATAAAATAAAAATGATATGTCACCGATCATCTTTTCCTGTTGTCAGGCTTTGAAAATCAGGCCAAATTCAGTATTTTTCAGCAATATTTACAAAGAATATATAGGGAAATGTCACAACATGCTAATTATGTAGCTTTCATATGAAATTAATATCAGATAGATTTTTTTTAATTTTTGATATTTCAGAGATATATACTTCAGCTATATGTTGAGCTGAAAAAATCTATATGTCACCGTTTAATTGAGAGAGATATTTTATGTAGTTAACGAAACAGACAATATTTACGGGAAAAGGGAGCTAATTCGCGGGAAAGTGTATGTCGATCTGTTATGACGTCACAATAAAAATGCCAAATAAGGAATATTCCGGCTTGAAAATCAAATCAATTCCGCATTGGACTCGTGTTTCACAAATGCGCAAATCGAATGCGCCGTGTATTAGTGTCGATCTACCTTAAATAAATCCGAAAGCAGCAGTGATTATACTCCTTTTCTTGATCTTGATATATCAATAAATCAAGGAAAGTTAAACACTAGGGTTTTCCCCTATCTCGACGGCGATGTTCCGTTAGCCCCTTATTACGGGGTCTATATTTCACAACTTGTTCGATATGCACGAGTATGTAGTAATGTTTCTGACTTCGGTGACCGAAATCCTTGTCTCACTGAGAGGCTTCTGCATCAAGGGCTACGATATCATAAGTTGATAAAAGCGTTCTCTAAATTTTATTATAGATACATTGACTTATTAAGAAAATTTGGTTCTACATGCAGGGCTCTTGTACATCAGGGCATTTCACATCCGGACTTCTATGGCAATGTCATTTGCAGAGCGCGTGAATTCAAAAGTTGTCCTTCCGGACTTGTTGGTCCGTTGGGCGGGCTTATTCATAAAGGATATAGATACAGCATTGTTGTTAAATCTTTGTTTCTGGTTTTTGTTGGCAAAAATATTGATCATCTCCTAAATGCTTTACACCATAGCTAAATTTAAACAATTTTTCATATTGGCAGTATTTGGCATTGATAATGTTGTTATACCAAATCTATTTAGAAGTATTTCAATTGAAATTTCATATGTAGGAAGGCTTGGTTTCATAGTCAACGGAAATTGTGTCCTTGGCTGGCTGTCAGTGACTGCAAGCGTTTGTCCTGAAGTACCTGTGTGTATTGTCTTCATGTTTTATGTACTTCATTGTAGGGGTGCTCGTCTTGATAGGTTGGACTTTTTTCTGGTTTGATTTTTACTGTGAGTCTTTTTTGTGTATTTATTTTTGGCAATTCACCACACATAGGGGGAGGGTTTGGATCCAAGAAAACGAGTTTAACCCCACCGCAATTTTTGCGCCTGTCCCAAGTCAGGAATATGTTGGTCATTGGCTTGTCCTTGTCTTCTTATAAAATTTTAGTTTCTTGATATTTGGACTATTGGATGTGGTTTGTTTCCATTGATTTATTCACTTTTATACCTTCTCGGGGCCATTTAGGGCTTACTATATGGTGTGAGGTTCCTCACTGTGTTGAAAACCATATGGTGACCCCGAGATGTTTTATTTTGGGTCGTATATGGATATGGATATGGGATGTTGTCTCCTTGACATTTACCCCATTTCCTTTCTTTTTCATATAACATATGTTAAAGGTCTGTCATTAAGATGTGCTTCGATTTCTGTGATGTCTGTAATTGTTCCATATGTATACTGTTTGCACCTCATACTTTCTTCAGACAAGTTTTTGTAAGTCCTAACAGACATTCCCACATGCCTCCATACCAAGGCGCACTACGAGGAATAAATTTCCACTCTGTCCCGTATTGATGAAGTTTCTCTTGAATGTCTGTTGAGCTTGTTAAAAGTTGAATTTCTCTCGAAGAAGATACAAATGTCTTCGCATTGTCCGATATAAGAACTTTCGGAAATGACTCTCGACTTGCAAAACGCCCGAAGGCTAATATGAATGACTCGTCGCTAGGGCTCGGCACTATCTCTAGGTGGATAGCTCTAGACGACGCACAAGTAAAAAGGCATATGTAAATTTTAGCTTTAGAATTTTCATAAAGGGGTCCTGCAAAGTCTACATCTGTTCTTGAAAAAGACACTGTTTCCTGTAAACGGTCGCTGGGTACCGGAGGGATATCTGGTTTTGGGTAAGCATGTCCTGTTACTTTCCGGGAAGTAATGCAGTTACGTAAAGTTACTTCCACTCGCTGACGAATCCTGGGGATCCAATATTTATGACGTAATTGAGTGACTGTGTCGTTTACTCCTCCGTGTAATTGAAATATATGAGTATCCAAGATAATTAAAGTTGTCAATCTGTGTTTTGATGGTAACAATATCGGATTCTTAGTTTCATCGTCTACTGGCGCATTTTGAATTCTAGTCCTGCATCTAAGAATGTTCCTTTCATCGACATACAAATTTAATTGTCACACAATTGCGGATTTAACATTAGATTTCTCCATACAACAAAGAATTCCATCTTCATATTCATCCATTTGTATCTATTTCAACAGTACATCATTCATTTCATTCACTGATAAACAAGTTTCAATCCTTCTTAGTAGATCTACAATTTTTGACGAATCTTATACCATACGCTGATACTCGCAAAAGTCTTTTCAAAGAGCTGACATTATCAGTACCAATAACCTTGTGTATTCCTGTTTCGTCCGATTTTGAAGATAAGAATAACGTGTGATTTGAATTATCAATTTCTGTTTCATCCACTGTTGCACTTTCATTTCCGTTCCAATGCGACCAGTTTATCCTATCTGTAATCCATGTAGGTCCCTTAAACCATAATTCATTATGGATAAATTTTACTCTCGTTGCTCCTCGTGTAAAGAGATCCACTGGGTTCGTGTTTGTCGGACAATATCTCCAACGCTGATTTTGAACATTTTCTGAAATTTCTCTAGTTCTATTCAAAATGAAAGTTTCAACGGCTTCTTTGTTGCAACCCACCTCAATACGGCACCAAAAATTTACCTCGGTCTCTATCTAAATTCAAGTTTTCAATCAAATGTTTAGCTGCTCCCATCAATTCAAGTTTTGGTAATGTTATACGCTTTGTGAGGGCGACTAGATTTCTTGCCATTACTAATGATGACTGGTTCCCTGTTATCAAATATGCACACGCTCCGTATGCTGACTGGCTTGCATCAGTAAAGACATGAAGGCTTAAATTTTCGTTTATATTTTCCTTGGTCCATAAACATCTAGGCAATTCAATATTCAATGCTGCTTGCAAATACTTTACAATTTCAAACCATTCTGACTTTATATGACTCGGTAAAGGTTCGTCCCATTGAAATTTCTGTTCCCAAATCGATTGCATCACAATCTTAACCCTGACAGTCACTAGACTCAAAATTCCTAATGGGTCATACACACTAGAAGATAGTTTCAATATTTCTCGCTTTGTACAGATGCTGTTCTCGTCGAAAGATGAATTGTTCTGGAACATGATTTTGTTAGTGTTAACATTCCACCGAAGTCCTAGAATTTTCAATGTCTCATCTGTGTCCATGCATTTGTCTGATGCTGCTAAACGTTGTAATTCTCTGTCATTGGAGCCCCATGATCTCAAATTGAAACCTGCATTTGCTAAAAGTGATCTCGATTCTTTAAAAAATGACAAAAGTGTTTGCTGGTCTGGAAAACTAGATAGAACATTGTCTACAAAAATGTCGTTTTTCAACATCTCGAAGTATACGACGGATTTGAATTCAAGTGTTTCATTAATGTCGCACTCAGCACGAACGGCGAACAGGTAGTTCCAAACAAGACTACCCTAAGTAAGTTACAAGTGGACTATTTGGGTCGTTCGGATCGCTTAGCCAGAAGAACCTTGTGACATCTCTTCCTCTTCATGTAAATAGATGTTCAAGAATGCCTTTTCTATGTCTATAGACACTGCATAAGGTTGTAGTCTAAATCTAGCGAGTATTCCAGCTAAATCGTTTATCACAGGGGGTAAAGACATTAGACAATCATTAAGGCTAGCTTTCTCAGATGATTTACGGCAACTACAATCATAGACGATACGAATTGGCGTGGTCGAAGAATCTTTTGGTACAGCATGGTGTGGAATGTAGTATACTTTATGTGACGGTATTTCAGATGGGTCAACCTTTTCAACAAATCCACGCTTCTCCTGATCTGCAATTATATCGCCATAAATTTTAAGCATATTTCGATCCTTGCTTAGTCGATGAATCACATTCAAAGTTCTACGTTTGGCGATCTCATAATTTGTGGGTAGTTCCTCATACTCCTCTTTCTACGGTAACTTAGCTGTGCACCTATTGTCGATGTATTCGATACATTTCTCCTGATACTCTTCAAAGAATGCTTTCGGTGATTTGTTGACTTCCTCTATTGACTTCACTCCCATAGATTTTAATTCCCAGAATTGTTCCAATTTACATTCTTCAACTTTGTGCTGTACCAAGACATTAAGAATTGATGTTGAAGTGGCATTACGAGTAGTATTAGGTGACTGCATGGGTCCAGAAAGCTAATACCCAAGTTGAGACTTAACTGCGGTTGGTCCTTTCCCGCGGATAGTATGATCCTGCACAACATCCCAATAATAGTCCGCTCCAATCAACATTGATATTCGAAATTTATCGGCATTGCATACTGGATGTGCTTACTTCAGTCCTTGTTAATAGGGTAATGCGGATGCCTTGAAGTTAATAGTGTTGTCTAGAGGTGTGGCTATTGTAGGCTCGATTAGAACTTCCAACGGAATCTTTTTACCAGTTATAGTTTCAAGATCTAGGATTGTCTTATCTAAATTCCGTACATTTCTACTTGTGTCCCCAAACGTTGCTGAGCTAATATTCGCGGTTCCGTTGCGTCTAACTTGTAGATGTGTAGCTAATTCCTCTGTTATGAAAATTTTCTGGGATCCTTCATCCAGAAGTATATTTGCAGATGCGGACAAATTTCCTGACCACACGGGCGCAATTGTTGTTTTCAAAAGAACATCAGTTCTTGAATCCATCGACGGATGTAAAGTAGCTGTCTCGGTGTTTACTAGGCTATTTACGGTACTCACATTAGTTGCACTGGGTGTGCTTGTTTGTGCCGGATTAGGGTTTCCGGTTTGGACCTGGTTATTACGCAAACTTGTATGATGTTTCCAATTACATTTACTGCACTTGTATTTTGATGTACACTCTGATACCATATGATTCCAAAAACAATTGTAGCAAAGTTTTTTTTCTGCTTGATATACTCGTAGCGTTGTTCATATGCAACTAACTTTGTGCATTCCGACGAAAAATGCGACTCATTGCAAAATATGCATGACTTTGGCTTGTTCACTTTAGTTTCGTTACCTCGATTATGATTATTGGTCTGTCTCTGTGTAGATCTAGAACTAGTATAAAAGGATGCAGTTGGCGTTACATTATCGAATTCACTGTGAGTTCCCAAAGTTCCCGTTTCTTGTACAAAAGTTTCCTTACCAATAGGTTCTCTAAGTGACCTGATGTCCCAACTACGGTGACCATGTTCCCTGTCATATTTTTGCGCATTTCAGTAGGTAGCTTGCCAAAAATAATTGGTACTAGAAGTGCTCCAAAAGTTCCCTGCGTTTGACCAAGTGACTCCAAACCTCTTATATTAGTTTCCATTTTGTCATAAAAATGTCTAAGATTGGTTGCAGAAAGTGAAGGGCTAGGTAAGTCTAGTAAAGTTTGCATATATGCGTCAATAATTTGCTGCTGTCGCCCAAAACGCTCTTTCAGTAAATGAATGGCTTGATCATAATTAGCGCTGGTCAATGACAATCCTGCAATAAACTGTTGCGCTTTGTGTGCGACTTGTGATTTCAAGTAGCTAAATCTTTGAACATTGGGTAAGGACGGGTTTGTGTGAACCGTGGTTTCAAATGATTCCCAAAATGGTAGCCAATCAATAACATATCCAGAAAACGACGGCAAATCTAGTTTAGGCAATCTGTGATAGAATTTGGTCTTGACTGAGGTAGTTGGTGGATTTACGAAAGAGTTTGTATCATACAAAGTTGGAATGAATCGGAGTTCTGATGATTCTGATTAAAACTCAATACTTGACTTGTATGTGCTTGGGTAAGATTATCAGAAATACGACTCACTAATGGTTGACTTTCAGAATCTTTCAATATGTCCTTGTATTTCCTGACAGCTAGTTCCATATTATTTGTAAAATCGTCAGTATCCAGTATTTCCTTCTCCGTGACGCTAGGTTCTGTCAAATCCACTATCTGATTATCCAAGTTTTGAAGAATGTTTACCCTTTTCTCGATTGAATTTACCGCCGCGCACGATTCCCTGTTTGAAA
This sequence comes from Modiolus philippinarum, assembly GCA_002080025.1. NCBI lineage: Eukaryota > Metazoa > Mollusca > Bivalvia > Mytilida > Modiolidae > Modiolus > Modiolus philippinarum. The sequence goes on along the minus strand of MJUU01033210.1, from coordinate 59,418 downwards.
TGTCATTTTCAGCAATTTTCTCATCCGTACGATTTATCAATCTGGTTACGGCAATTTTGTGTCCGTCTCTTACAGCTCTTACAGCTTTTAGTTTCTCAAATGGTCTTCACGGCACCAATATCGTGATCTATATAGGGTTGGGCTAGTAATGAAAGACGTGTGTTAAGTTCAACATGTATTCATGACATACTCGAAAGTTAACAAGACAACGTTACAGAATAAAGACGTTACGTTAACAAAGGGTAACGTTATTTACGTCCATGACGTCGGGTCCCCAAAAATAATTATTGTTGGTCTTCTGAGACAATAATCAAGTAAACATTTTATTCTTTGTACAGTATTCCAGTGATTATCCTAAGTCCTTCATGGTTGAAAGAGAAAGACCATAATCCAGTGATTATTCTAACTCTTTTCATCAGCGTGAAGACCATAATAAAATAATTATTCAAATGTTGAGTTTGTATCAGCTTCAACAACAAATAATCCTTCGTAGGATTATTTGTTGTTCAAGCTTATACAAAGTTACGATATAGAGTAAATGAGCATAAGACCATAACTGTTAACTGTAACTGCAAATTAATTTTAATGAGCTGTGTGGCCATTTCGGAAATTAATTCCTCATCAGCAGCACCAGAATCCAAACAAACGAAATGCACCTTTCGAGTTCAACCTTAGGTTTTGAAATTTACATTAATAAAAGTTATTAACAAAGTGTACAAATCAGATATACTCCATATCCTTTTATTCACCATAATAGTTGCTTTCCACGGTTGGAAAACGTTCTTCCTAGATTCAGGTCTCACTTTTTCTTCTTTGTTTAAAGGAATTTGGCACTTCATTATATCGTAATTTTTAGCACCATAGAAAGCTGAAAGGGTTCAATAAAACTACAAATAATGTGAATCTATGGTGAAACAGTAAGGGGATATTTTCTGGCGGAATTCGTTAAAACTTGAAATTTGAACAAAAAGAAAATTTGGGGATATGAAAAATTTGAACAAAAAGAAAATTTGGGGATATGAAGATAGAGAGTAAGAATAGTGATATTACGAAATAGCTTTGTTAGTAGTACAATAAAAAAGATGCAAATATTCATTTCTCTCATAAATCTAGAGAAAAAATATGACAGACTGGTAAGATGAGACAAGAATGAAAAAAAACCTGAACAGAGCATATTATCAATTCTGTCAGCTATTGCCTAAAATCAGACGTTAATTGCCTACACTATTTAATCAGTGACAGGATGAGGAAAAATGAAAGGATATGGAGTGAATGTACATGCGACAAAAACGCACACGATACATAGAAAACTCCAGTTTATCAAGGACAGGGCTTTTATTCCTGTCTACATGATGAGGATGAGTATAGCTCAAAATGGTCGCTCATCCACTATACCATGATAGGCAATGGAAACTTATTTTGTCATCTTACCAGTCTGCCATATTTTTCGCTAGGTTTATAAGAGAATTGAATATTTGCGTCATTTTAATTGCACTACTAACAAAGCTGAATAACGTAATATCCCTTCTTACATATATCTACAGTAATGTGTTGCAGTGAAAGAGTTCTGACTATTGTTTAACCAAACACAACGTTACACTATCATATTTAGTGTCATTCGTGTGCTGGATATCAGACGCCTAAAATACTAAAACAGCCTTAGAAATGACCGTTTTTTTATGTACAAGAAGTCGGGCGTTCACAAGACATCATCGACAATGGAAACTTCAAGCTTTTACTCTTTAATCTTGGTATTTTTCTACTTCCCAATTTTCTTTATATTCAGTTTTCGATCTTAAAAAGTTGTCGGTCATACTGTTTTATCCTTTCTATTTCTATTGAATCCTGTCAACATTCTATAAAGTTGACAAAATAGTTGTAAAGGGGCAACTTCTTTAAAATAAAGCAGCAAATAAATTGAAAAAGGAATTAAAAAAAAACGGTTTTCCAACCAAAATAATCTGAATAAACATGGAATCATTTATTACTGCAGGTTTTGCAAAGATGTTATTATGGTCTTCCCACTAAGATTGGCGTACAGTGTTTTCCAAGAATTATCATTTGATTGGGTCATTCGCATGCGCTCATGGAATTTCCCATCATTCAAAGATTTATCATAATCATGGGATTTTTAGTTTCCATTCATACAAAGTTTTAGAATACATTTGTCAGTTCATTTAACAAATATTTAGAATAACGATTAAATAGTAGTGTTTTCACTGATATTAAAAGATTTATAATATTTGTAAAAAAAATCAGAAAACGCACCAAAGGTGCGAAAGCCGAGTTGCGAACATTTGTTATTTTCATGATTACATCATCGGATAGGCAAATAGTTGCATATCAGCATATAAATTCTTTTATTTCAATCAGAGATTTATAATGGAACTTTTGAGGAAGTTTGACTTTGTCCTAATTTGAACAAAAGTCAAAACATTCCAAGTTCCTTTCAAAAAAAACTTTGGGCAGGGGTTCTCCCTTAAAATCTAGTTTTTTATTTTATTATTGTTGAAATTGAAAGTGTGTATTAGAATACCTTTTTTCTAATAATTTCAGTTTTCTAGTTTGGTATACATAGCAACCAAAATCTCCACTATCCATTGCAACTTATTTCAGACCACCTCTCAAAAAAAAATTTGGGCAGGGGTTCTCCTTATAATCCAGGTTACATACATATTGCTGAAATCAAAACATTCCAAGCCCCCCCTCCCCCTTTTCAAAAAAAATGACAGGGGTTCCCCTTATAATCTAGTTTATACATATTTCAGAAATTGTGAAACATAATTTTTTTTGGAAAGATTCAGTGTTCTGGTTTGGTTTCCATGGCAACTAAAAGCTCCACAATCCATTACAACCCATTTCAGACCACCATCCAAAATAAAAATTGTGGCAGGGGTTCCCCTTATAATCCAGGTTATACATATTGCTGAAATCAGTTTTAAAACCATCCAAGTCCCCCCTTTCAAAGTAAAGATTTAGCAGGGGTTCCCCTTATAATCTAGTTTATAAAAATATCTAAAATTGCGAAGAAAAATATGTAGCAGAATACTGTTTTTCTAAGATTCAATCTTCTGGTTTGGTTTCCATTGCAACTGAAAGCTCCACTATCCATTACAACCCATTTCAGACCACCATTCAAAAAAAAATTGAGCAGGGGTTCCCCTTATGCTTCAGGTAATATGTATTGCTGAAATCAATAATTTACAAAAAATCAGAATACACAGATGTATTTTTTTTTCAACCTAGATTTTATTTTTACTGGACATTGCAAAAAAACTTTTAGTAATATTGAGCACTTCTTCATATTAAATTAATTACCTCCTTTAGTTTTATTACCTCCTTTTTTTTAATTCTGACTTTTCATTCTATCTAATTTTTAAGTTGTTGACACCAAAAACAAGTGTGTTGGTGAACATAATTAGAATTATAAAATGAATTTACATGTTCTAGCAATATAAAAACTACTTTTGTATTAACAATAAAAATTTTTTTAGCTATTTTTGTTAACAAATAATACCGAACATGTGATTTAGGCTTTATTGAAATGTTTAATTTTTGTTACATTTTAAGAAGTTGTGACCTTGACCTTTGTTGCACAAACCTCAAAATCAATAGGGATTTTCCTCTAATCATAACTCATGTCTGTGCCAAGTTTCATTTAGATATGACAAGTGGTTCTCAAGATATCATGCAGAAAACAAAAGTTGACGCCCGGACGCCCGGACGCCATTCATCAAGTTATAAGCCAAGTTCGACTTCGTCGCAACTCGGCTAAAAATTGATGACAATGCAATTGAGTACACGTCAAACCACAATTTTTTTTTTGTTATTTGCAAATGTACGTTTACAAATAGCTCGAGACAAATAGTTGAAGACTAATGTACCCCTTTCAGACCAAAAGCTAATTGTTGCCATAAATATTACATAATCATTGTGTCGACAAAAGCTCGTTGTTTTTAACATAACAACAACTGTGTATTAACAAATATATGCTACGTTCGTGATAGATATTTTACTTTTCCAATACAACAAAGAATGTCACAAGGAAGTGTAACTGCTTTTATTCAGAAAGTAATTAGCACTTTCAAGGACAAAGGCAGCTTATAATTTTCATATACGAGCCTCAGAGAAACTTGAACATGAGGCAAACTAATTGCGTCGACTTGAATAAAAGTCGTATTGAAAAAAAATAACACTAGTTAACATGTACACACAACATTGCTGCAGTCAAACATACTAAAATGATTTAGCTGCTACCACTGGTACACTTATTGATTTAATATAGAAAAACACTGTAAATAACAAAATACCGAAGTTACTAGCTCTAAATCTTGTTTCTGCATATGTGCATTTTGACAACATATGTCTCTTCAGTACTGATAAAATCAAAATATTTTGATTCAATTAACCGAAATACATGTAAAGCTGATAGAGAACAAATAACCAATAGGATCTAAATGGAAAAGACAAAATTCAGCTAAGAACAGAGCTATGCAAGAGGGAAATACTCCTTAGTTTTAAACAAAATTTTGTAAAATTTAGCTATTACAACTTTCAAAACAAAATCGGGTCAGCAACGAAGTACTGGCTTCTTGGTTGGTGAATACCCTCAAGGACTAACAGTCCACCAACAGAGGCATCGGATCAGTGGTAATAACTAACAAAATACCGAAGTTACTGTTAATTTTGTTTGTGCATATATACATTTTGACAACTTATGTCTGTTCAATGCAAATAAAATCAATATATATATATATTTGTACATATTAGTTTTGTTGCTAAATGGGCCATGTCGGCAATGATGAGAGTAAAGATATTAATTAAGTACTTAGCAAGAATGGTAAGCGCAAATATCACTCGATTGAAGAACATTCCATTCTTTTTTGCAAAATAAGATAAAGCAACAGAACAAAAATTCTTCAATAGTTGTCTTAGAATTATTTTTCCTTTTTGGTTAATTTCTGAAACACAAATACTCATACGGTTGATATAATTTTTCCTGATTCAAACATAAAGGTACACCATCTGCCAAATATAGTTGTTTAATTTCAACATTATTTATGGCATTGAAATAAAACAAGACACTTCTCTGAGTTTCCAACTTCTGGAAATGTCATGTCAACTTTAATTCAAAATTTGTTTCACGCATTTTTACAAAATATTTTCACAAGTTTAAAAAAATAATTACTTTTCGCTACATTAAAACTAATTTGTACCCGGATATGGTAACCTTCTTTTGAAAAAGGATTGTGTCAAACATTTTGTAAACAAATAAACATCTATTAATGAAACATGGATAAGGAGTGGATTGCATGCATCACCCTGATTTCGACTTAGCTAAAATCGGACCATTAATTAATCCGGGTCATTAATTCAATACAAATTATTCAATAAAAATCCGATATCAATCCTGTAAAAAAAAATTGATATAAATTTCTAAAAAGATGTATGATTTTAAAAATCGTAATTTGCATTTAAATCACAAGACTATTTTGCTTAATTTTTAATGATACACTTTTCCAAATTTGCAAAGTGATGCACGGGTCTCAATTACACTCGAAAAATAAAATAATTTTGTGACATATCTTTATGTCATCAAAATAGATAGAAGGATAATAACTTTACAAATTACAATTCATAGTAACGTCGGTATTTTGTTATCTAAAACAATACATTGTTTTTCCAAGCCAGCCTTGCATACCAAGTCCTAAACTTTCAGAACTATAAATAATCCCGGCTTTTTACAGATACAGAATAAAAATATTTATACAATAATAGTGGGTTTTCCATGTAATATGGCAAGATATATGCCCGAAGGTTTGAAGACATAATGCACGACCCGAAGGGGGTGCATTATGCCTTCTAATGTCAAGGTCAAAATGTCTACAATTTTGTAGCACTAGAAAGCTCCCATCACAAGGCAGTTACATAATAAATTTGAATCAAAGTACGAAGGTACTGAGTCAATTAACGCCGACTGAAATAAATGAGCAAAATTACTCCGACAAAAGTGTGTTTGTTTTTAATTTTAAGACTATGGTTATCAGAATTACAATTGTGATTTATTACTCTGTATATATATATTGAATTCATAAATGAAATCATTTTTTTTTCAACAAATTTCTGGAACCATATTCAAGAATGTGTAACGAAACTACATCAATGTGCGGGTCTCCAAATTCTTATCACAAATTTTAGATTTTTGGTGCCAAAGCTAGCACTTGAGGGTCACATGTATACCTTATTGAAAGGGTTGCTGCTGGTGATCCAAAACCCCTACCTTCATGACCTTATATTAATGTGATTTCAAAAACCCATTCCTATTTATTTATTTTCAACTGCAAAATATCAAATTTTTCCATCAGCTAATTAGAAATGATCGGAAATGAAGTACAGTTCAGTTTTCTTTCTCAAATCTTATAATTATTACATAATCATATTGCCTTTGATGACTGACATATATTTGTACATGATCAGCAGCTGTGTAAAATGTTGGGGTCTTATTATATAATGAGTAATGTAATTATAATTGTCCTTATCATTTATTTTTTTATCATTTTATATACCATTTTTACTGTACCCCATTAATGTTAGATGTTTTGTGATTCCTTGTTGACAATATATTACTTTTTTTCATCATTTTAATGAAATCAAAAATTGTTGAAAATAAATAAAAAAATATCAACATGATGATTACAAACACAGAGTTCAAGACATTATCGTTCACTCATGTTTGGAAGGTCATAGGTCACACATGTATTGAGTCCATTACACATAACAGACGAACGATTACCTAGCAAATAAGATAGATTCGGTGATATTATTTTAATACTACACATGTATTCATTGATGAAATTAATTGATCATGACTTAACAATTTTGACCCGTCGATCGAAGAGGCTGATTCTACATAAATATATGTCTGATCAGCGAATTACATTGCGGATTAATTTCATATAAAGCGTAAAAAATGCGCAATGAGGTTTTCTTTTTTTTATGTGACTACTAAGTCAATCTCGAGCTGCGCGCGCAGCTCGTTAATTGACATAAATCATACCACAAAAAGCCTTCCTTCTAGAGGCAAGGTTTAAGTGTTTTTCTAATTGCTCTAAGGGCAAGGTCAAGGTCAAAATGTTTACAAGTATGGTAAAAGAAGAAAGCTCCTATCATAAGGAAGTTACATACCAAATATCAACACCCAACCATTAAGCAACTTATTCTAGTAGCAAACTTAAAGTTTAAAAACAATTGCCCTAAGGGCAAGGTCAAGGTCAAAATATCTACAAATATGGTCTTGCTAGAAAGCTCTTATCATGAGGAATTTACATACCTAATACCGACGCCCTACCACTAAAAGCCTACCTTCAAGAAGAAAGGTAACAGTTTTTTTCGAAATTTGCCCTATGGGCAAGGTCAAGGTCAGAATGTTCACAATTACCATATATATATATATATTGGAACGTTCTCATCATAAAAAAGATACATACCAAATATGAACATACTGCCACTAAAAGCCTACTTCTAGAAGTTCGGTTAAAGTTTGTTTTTATTTAAATGCTCTAAGGGCAAGGTCAAGGTCAAGGTCTTCAAGTATTGTACCAGAAGAAAGCTCTCATCACAAGGATGCAACGTACCAAATATTAAGATTTTAGCTTTTCAGGTCTCCATTTCACAAGCCAGATTTAAGTTTTGCTGACGCCGACAGCGACGACGCTGACGCCGGGGTATGACAATAGCTCTCTGGACATTCACCCACACTAAAAAGTGACCATTGAATTCATTTAACATTTTTCATGGATCCCACTTGTTGATAATGTCTTCTTCGGCTTTTAAATATACAAAAAAAACTTTTTCTTTTTTTTCGTCCCCGTTGGGGTTGCGGTCAATTACACTACCTATCAGCTTGCAAAATCTGTCTTTATGAACTGAAGACGAAAATGCCTGCAGCGAAGGAGGTCAGGTTTTCAGGTGATATCGCTTCGATGAACGATTACACTTTTAATATTTATCTTCTTCCAACGTATTTGAGACCATAAAATGCAATAACCTAATAGGCACACCTGGTTTAGCTCCTCTCGTGCCTGTGCAATTTATACTTCAGAAGGCGTTTCTTATCACTTGCCTATCTTTGTTGAAACCATTTTTGACGTTTTTTACAATGCTCTCCTTTTTAGATGGCAACTAAGATGCCTCTGGAATCTATATTTCGTCGAATGAAATGCGCTTTATAAAATGGATTCAAATTTATTAAGTTCCACTTACACCTCTGGTGTCATAACATTTATAAGTTTAAATGAAGATAAAAAATGCTGACAATGTCCGTCTTACTTTTTATACCTTCAATACATTTCTCCGACTTTCCGACTTCCCATATAATTTTGTTTTTAAGCAAAGTTTTGGAATAAAATCCATACAATATTTGAAATATCCCCTTCTCATGTTATCCAGGCCATTAAAATGAAAATATAAAGATTTTTTCATGCTCCTGTGGGAAAATTTTTCCCAAACGTAAATTGTTTCTCAAAATTTTATTCACTGGAAGGTTAAGCTTGATTTGTTGTACACACATAGGTTTCAATTAAGATTCAATTAAAAAAAAATAAAACGCCTAGAGTAGGTAAATATTCAGTGCTATTCTCTCATTCAACTTTACAATTTACTGAAAATGATTCCTGCCTTGATCATTCATTTGAAGGTTCGACAAACTTTTTAAAAAGGCTTATATCTTTTTGTGGACATTATTCTCTGCTACATGCCATGGTTGTATATTATTGCAGAAAGAAAGATGACATTTCTTCACTATGGTGCTTTATATCAGACATCAATACTTTATTGATGCTTCAATCGTGAACAGCACAAAAATATTGGTTAGCTTGGGAAAACACGGGGAAAATATCTGCTGAATTAGATTTTTTTCTAAATGAATAAAACATTTATCAATGAATATTGACTTATGCATTACTTACCAATAGAATATTATTTTATCTGATCAGCATATGATCAACTACACCTTTTCTGAAACTATTTTTCACACTTCAATGGAGATATATACCCAATAGGATTGTACCAACTCTTTACATTTTGTAAAGATAACGTGACAACATTTGCCATCTGCAGAAACTAGTAACCTTGTTTTTTTACTTGTGAATTATCTACCGTACAAAGTTAGCTATATTTGGAAAATTGGGAAATAATTCAATTTGAAAGTCAATATGTTTTGTACAGCGAGAAAATCCGAAATTGTTTCTCACAAGCACTTACTTTTTTCTTGTAACGAAGCCAAATATGAATTATTGAAAATGTACAAGTACTAAGACAATTTACAATTTAAAGGTGGCACAAAAAGGACGCAAAGCTCATTGTTGAAGGCTTCATGGTGACTTCAAGATGAAGAACAACAATAAAAGCGTTGTTCCTTTGCTTGTTTTTTACCATGTATTTGTAGAGACTTTGTCTCATGTGCATTTACTCCATATCCTTTTATTCACCATTTACGACTGGAGTTTGTCTCTCCTGCAGTGTGGAGTCCGTAAAAAGATTCCCCGTGCGAGAGATGTATGCTCTCTATATTTTTCAGTTATGGTGTACTTGTGCGTGAGAGAATTTCTCATATGGATATACTATTCATACTTTCAAATTTTGGCATTTATTTTTGTAATTTCGAAATGTAATCCTGACCACCTGTTTTATGTGCCCACATCTCACTATTTTATAACGCCAAGTTTTCTTACATTCGACTTGATGAGTGCCCTGTGTTTGTCTATATGTTGTAGTTGTCCACTAGCTTAGGACACTAGTGCTTTTGTCGGGCAAAGGATAACTGATTGTAAGAGCACTTTGCCAGTTTAATTGATGTCTGTTGACAATCATGCACCCATGACCAAGGAAGACATGGATGTAGCATTGCTCGACAATTAGCAATGAATTCCGCTAAAACCGGTGCTAGGGGTCGTCTTGAACTTACTATGAGGTATGAGCAAAGCTCATTGTTGAAGGCTTCATGGTGACTTCAAGATGAAGAACAACAATAAAAGCGTTGTTCCTTTGCTTGTTTTTACCATGTATTTGTAGAGACTTTGTCTCATGTGCATTTACTCCATATCCTTTTATTCACCTGTAACAGAGTATTTACTCTGGCTTCTCTCTTGGTATTGTTTCAAGTTTTTCATCTTAAGGTCGTTCAAAGCGCCCAAGTGAGTTGCACTCTGGCGTTTTGACTTGTCATGGGTTTCAATTATGAAACTATTTTTACCTTTCATCTTAGGTGTAACGGTTCCAAGTGAGTACTTACTCTGGCATTTTGTCTTGTCGAGATGGCGAGTATATGCTCTCCAGTAGGTTTTGTAAACTATTTCTCCTTCACACCACAGACACTCCTGGTTACTACTGCTCGTGCAGCCTCTATAATTACAGTTGTCGATTTTACCACAAACTGAAAAAAAACGTTAGAAAACCGCCAAATGGGAAAAAAAGCACCCATTACGTTAAGTAACAAGAACCTCATTCATAACATAAATGTAAAACAGGATCAAAACGAATTAAGGATAACAACAACATAAATGATATCTAAAAAATAAAAAAAAAATATGCATTATGGATGTCGAAATGTTTTGAGCAAAAAGATTAAGTGAACCCAATGCATCCTTGGTGGATGCATTATTTAAAAAAAATATCTAAGTATCAGGAAAGGTAGGTGACATTGAACTGTCAGAAACACGTTTTAAAGACATGCACGTTTTTTCAGTATGGAACTTTAAAGTAAAACATGACCATGCTTTTTCGCATCGGTTAAAACACCCTTAAAACAAATATCAACATCGACTAAATTAAATCCTGTCAAAAAGTGAATTTTCTTTTTTAGAGGACCATACTTGTATTAAACTTTATTTGTACTGTATACATGCATTGTCAT
>MJUU01033210.1:37786-48415 GCA_002080025.1 Modiolus philippinarum | reverse complement strand
ATGAAATTGTAGATTCAGGATGTACGAAATGAAAATTCGCAAATTAAGATAAAAACTTAACAGTTTTTTATCCCATTATTTGTTATTTTGATGTTGGGATTTTCGTGAAAAAATGATGGGCATACCAACGTATTGTCGTATGTGTGTGTGTGTGTGTGTGTGTGTGTCAACTTACTGTCACAGTGTGTTCCTTTTGAATAAAAACCAGGCTCACAATTGGTACATGAGTTCGGATTTTTACAATCACCACCACTGTTTCTTACTATTCCTTTATCTCTTTTGTACTGATAATCATTTGTAATATATCTATTACATGCCTTTATACCCCAAATATCTCTTAATCCACCACATAATGCTGAAAAACAAAATTACATAACGTACAAAACTTCCGTAATGCTGAAACACAACAAAATTACATAACGTAAAAACCTCCGAAGTCTCATAATCCACCACATATTGTTGAAAACAAACTTACGTAATGTACAAAACTTCCGTAGTCTCTAAATTAACCACATAATTCCGAAAAACAAAATAGCATGAAGCATAAAGTGCAAAAACCTCCATAGACTCTTAATACACCACTGAAAAACAAAATTACTTATAACGTTCAAAACCTCCGAAGCCTTAAGTCGATAAATCATCCACATAATGCTGAAAAACAAAATTAAAGAACACACAAACCCACAGTTTCTTACGCTGGAAAAAATTACAGAACGCACAAAATCTCCGTAGTCTATTAATCCACAACATTATGCTGAAAGACAAAATTACAAATATACTCTATGAAGTTATGTGACTTCTCTACTTTAACTGTTCGCTGGATGATATTGTGAGACATAATACTAGGCTTGGTACGTTTATAAATATGTCTGTAAATCAACCATAAATATTATATCTGCAAATTTGTATCAGCAAGTCTTTGGCTGTTCCTCCGCTGGATTCAAACTTTCGCTACAGTAATGTTTGAGGCAAAACAGGCCCTGCACTTCTTCAGCGCCGTAGCCCCACTTGGCTACCAAACCTATATTTCAAAATATAGCTTTTGATAGCTGTGTGAGGTCTCCTTATGCTTGCAACGATGAGAACTCAGATCATGCAGAACAGCTCATGAAGTATCGTATATAGAAGAGAGGACTAGGTTTCTTTCAACAAGAAATACAGCCACACATCAATAAAAGCGTTGCTCCTTTGCTTTGTTTTACCATGTATTTGTAGAAACTGTCTCATATACATATACTCTATATCCCTTCATTGCTTACACAAAAGTTTTTTTTTAAATAGTTGTCTGAAGTATTTGACAACGCTTCTTCATAGTGCCTACATGATAATCCTTTGGTCCTTTACTTTACTTTACTCTCTTCTTGCTTCGGTGTATATAAATGAGCAAAAATCAATATCAGAATGTTTTTATTAGAAATTTTAGCGATTCAGGGGATGGTTGAAAGCGCTGGATTGGTTGTCTTTTTCTTTAAAAAATACTTTTAATACAGATCTCCCAATGTTGGAATTTCATATACAAACACCTTATGAATGCAAAGTTCTAGTTTTGAAACACCATACCAATTGTCTAGTAAACTAAAAGTGTTCGAAAACTTTCAACCTCACTGCTGCAAGGCTGTGCTTCAAGCCGTTTTTATGTTTTGCATTTGCACCAAAATCAACTTACGCAGGGCTTTGCTTTGCAAGATCCATTTTACATTTCTCCTATGAATATATTATCACACTTTCAAATTTCCAAATGTTATTCTGACGAAGCTGTTTATAGTGCCCTCATCTCACCATTTTTTTTATTATGCAAAGTTTTCGTGCGATTGGCTTGGTGAGTACTTTTATATTGTGTTTGTCTTTTGTTAGTCTTTTGTTGGGCAACGGACGACAACAATTGTAAAGACACTTTATGTTTGTTGACGATCCTGCAGTCATGACGTAAGTGAAAATAAATTAATGTAGCGTTGTTCGACATATATCAATGAATTCCGCTGAAACCGGTGCTAGGGGCAATCTTGAACTTGCTATGAGGTATGAGTAAAGCTCATTGTTGAAGGCTTCATGGTGACTTAAGATGAAGAACAACAATAAAAGCCTGCCATTAAGTGGTTCTACGATGTATTTGGAGAGACTGTCTCATGTGCATTTACTCCACATCTACAATGTTCTTTTCAGTGAAGAAGGCATATTGTATTAAAAGAAAGAACGGGATATGCACTATTTATTCAAAGAATTGGTATTTCAGAAAATGGAAATAGAAAAAGAGAAGAAAGCTTATATGAAGATATACGTCACTACTCCTCAGAACCGATACACTTTACGTGGACCGTTGGATCCTGGTATTTTCAGTCAAAAGCAATCAGGCTTACGCCCTCAGTTTTAAAACTACTACATAACCGATATTTTAGGAAATAAAATTTGTACCAATATGTTTTGAAACAAAAATTGTATATGAGGATATAGAATTACTCTTAGAAACCGATATTCTCTTAAATATGGACTTTATATGAAGATTTAGAATAAAAACTAATATTTTTTAAATAGAAATAGTATTTAAAGATATCTTTACATAACTAATATCTTAGGAAACAAAATTTGTACATTTTGATGAATCCTCCACAAAATTAACATTTTAGTGAATATAACTTCTCCCCAGAAGCTACATTACAGAAAACACACTGAGCTGATATTTATGGAAACGAAAAATCTCCACATGACCGATATTTTAGAAAGAGAAATTATAGATAACCCACAGAAACAAAACTTTGCATAATCCATAGAATCGATATTTCAAAAAACATAATTTTTGTGTGAAGACCGATATTTTTGTAAACAGATTGATAATTTATCCAATATTTAAGGACAGAACAAATATGAATATTAGTCCACATAACCAATATTTTTGGGGAAAGAAACTTTATTCGGAGATTTTCTACAGGTTGGATATTTTTGGAAAAAAATGTATATTATAATTTTTCCATAGAACCGATATTAAGGCAACCCACAATTCTCCTCATAACCAAACTTTTGAAAATAGAGATGTTTATGGAGATTTATCCCCAAAACACATTTTATTTGGACATAGATATTGTGTATGAAGATTTATACGAAAATCTTATTGTTTTAGGAACAGAAATTGTGTCAATGACAATTCATCAACTTCACAAATATTTTAGGAAATTGCGAATGGCGATGATATCCACAGAACCTTTTTTTAGGAAAACAGACATGTATTTAAACTGATAGGTTAGGAAAGAGAAATTGAATATAAGAAGATAAGTGCACTTTATCTAAGGAACATGTATTTGATTGCATTTGATGATATCTCAACATCATCTATATTTTACAGAAATAGTTATTTAAGACTCCTCTTCAAACTGATTCCTGTAGAAAGCAGAACCTGTGTAACAATTTATTAAAATTATTTCTAAACAACAAAATACCGATGTATCTGTGGAAGAAATATATGGAAATACTAATTTTTTAGACGTTTACTCCATGTAGTCAAAATATCTTGATGGGAACAAAAAATACGATTCGTCTTTCATATCGAAGTTTGAGAGTTTTTGACTGTTGCATATATAATACCGTACTGAAGAATGACATGAATTGCATTCTTCTTCAGAACCAAAAAAAAGGAGAAGAATTTCCGGTAAAATAGCAAGACACAGATGCCCGGCCAGTAAATTACAGTAATAGGCATTAACTTAGTGCCTGGTCACTGAATTGTGATGGAATACAGGAAGTAATCTATTTGTTTAATTAATATTAGTATTTTTTATATTATATATAGTGATAAAGTATACTCGACTAGTGGGGTGAATCAGATGTGGATTCTCAAAAACTCAAAAGACCTATTAGAATATCTATCTTCAACTGAACTCATCCACAACAACAGTGTGAAAACATTTGATTTTTCTACTCTCTATGCCGCTCTTCCACACGATAAGCTAAAACCAATACTCCGGGATTTAATACATTAGTCTTTCTGCACTAAAAAGGGTGATAGGTATTTGATAAACATCACACTGATTCACACAAAAAGTATGCGTATGAGGATGTCATCGCAATGCTGGAATTTTTTTTATTGATAACAAATTTGTAGAATTTGGAGGACAAGTTTTCCAGCAAACAATAGGGATTCCTATGCGGACTAATTGTGCGCCACTTATAGCAGATTTGTTTCTTTATTCGTATGAAACCAGGTTCGTACAAGGACTAGTTCAGAAAAAGACAATAAGCTAGCCAAGCCCTTTAATTTCAGTTTCCGTTATGTCTTTCATTGAACAATCCTCAATTTAAGAATAACCTTCATTTTATATACCCAAATGAACTCAAAATTAAAGAGACCACTGATACACAATCATCAGCATCATACCTGGACATATACCTCTACATTGACAACTTTGGACGTCTGAAAATAAAACTTTACGACAAGCGTAATGATTTCGACTTTCCGATAGTTAACTTCCCGTTTTTGAGGAGTAATATTCCCACATCTCCAGCATATGGCGTGTACATTTCGCAACTCATTCGCTATTGTCGTGCCTGTAGTTTGTACAGCGATTTTGTCAACAGAGCGAAATTACTGTCTCAAAAACTTATACATCAAGGGCATGTTCACTCACTGTTGTCATTGTCACTACACACGTATTGCGTTCATCACCACGATTTGACAGACCGTTACTACATGTATGTTTCTATTTCACAAATGAGAATAGATATCTTTGGGTAGATCCAGATTTTATTACCGGACTGACTAACACCAACTGTGACAAAACCCGACTTTTCACACTGGCAGTGTGACGGGTGCCACGCATGGACTAGATCATGCTTACCCTTCCGGAGCACCTGATGATATCTCAGTTTTTGTAGGGGTTCACACTGGGTTCACACTTTAGTTTTGTAGCGTTCTTGTTCTTTTTTGTTTTATTTGTTTTGTCTTTGTCATACTGTCTCAATTCGTGTTGGATATGAATTGCCGTGATTTTGGTGTTATGATTTTAGAATTTCCCCTTTCCTCATTCTTGCTTCGGTATTCGTTTGCCGATGTATTAGATAATTGTTTAATAAAAACAAAATACCAAAGTTTAATACCTCAAAGTTACTGTTACCGAAGTTAATAGCTATATTCAGTAAATATTTAACCAGATATGAATCTCAACGAGATTTTCAAACTTAAGTCACTGTAACAAAATATAGTTCAGGCAATCAGCTGGGCTCAACAATTTTTTTGGTGATATAATAAGTAATGTTAAAAGATGGACAAATTCACAAGTGTAAACTGTATGTTAGAGTCACCTTTTCGGCGATTTGGGTAGTTTTCATCAAAATGATTCATCATAGAGATAGGTTATGTAGTTGTTGGGGAATGGAATTCAGCATGAGATTTAAAGGTCACCCAAGCGTAAAACTGGGTCAACAATTGATTTTGATAGTACTCATCAAGGTGATTTATTTGATGCAACATCATGGTAATATCATATTATTTGTTTTCCTTGAAATGGACTCAAATGCAAAATTTAACATATCTAATTCAAGTGTTGAATGAAGGTAGAGTCACTTAATTGGCAATAATTCTAGTAGTACTCAGCAAAGAAATTATTTTGATGAAACATCACCGTGGTATAACAATATACGTACCATAGTCGCAGTGGTCTGATCCCCAAATTGTACTCCATCCCGACTCACATTCTAATTTGTATGTGGATCTTCGTCTAAATTAAATCGAAAATGATTGGTTAAATTTTATTTGCATTCGATTTTGTTTTTATTGCGTTTTCTTTTTTTCTTTTTCTCAAATGTATTTGAAGTTAAAGCTCGTGAAAAGATAAGAGTAAATATTCGTGTGATCTTTATAATATAGGGGAAGAGGCTGGCAAAAGGTCTGAATAAACCGGTACCCTACCGTTGGCTTTTGCTCGAGCCGGTACCAACGCCTGCTATCTTGAGTTCCTATGGTTATTTACTCGTGTCTCTTGTCTTTCATTTGAGTTTTTCTAGTGCAGCTCTCTTGTGAATTGTGGCATGTAATTTTAGTTTTCGGCCATTATAGGTGTTTTGTATGTAAATTCATCCCTACCACTAAATTTTCGAAGGCCTAAAGCAAGGTTCCTCACAGACAACTACTCATATAATTATATGGCATCAAATGGACCATCAAAACACTAATACAAAACTTCTTGATTGAATGGAATCTTCATTCTGACTTCTGAGTTCATCAAAGGACATTATTGGGTCCTCTATTGTACATTGTCTTCATCAACGATCTTCCAGAATCAGTTACATCCCTTAGTTCAATTAAGATTAACTATAATGTGACCTAAACCGACACTAAAGTAGATTACCTTCAACGCTGACAAGTGCTTCATCTTTCACATCACTAAAAATAGATCAACATGTTAACTACCATCTTAATAGTACAAGCCCTAGAAGGAGCAAAAGATAGAAGTTACCATAAGAAATGATCTTAACTGGGTCACCCACATCAAAACCATTGCTACTAAAGCTAATCGCGCATTCTGCTTTGTAACTTTCATTTTTGTCCCCACATCAAAACCATTGCTACTAAAGCTAATCGCGCTATCTGCTTTGTAAGATATAACTTTCACTTTTGTCCCCACATCAAAACCATTGCTACTAAAGCTAATCGCGCCATCTGCTTTGTAAGATATAACTTTCATTTTTGTCCCCACATCAAAACCAATGCTACTAAAGCTAATCGCGCCATCTGCTTTGTAAGATATAACTTTCATTTTTGTCCCCGCATCAAAACCATTGCTACTAAAGCTAATCGCGCCATCTGCTTTGTAAGATATAACTTTCGTTTTTGTCCCCACATCAAAACCATTGCTACTAAAGCTAATCGCGCCATCTGCTTTGTAAGATATAACTTTCATTTTTGTCGACTTGAAGGGAAACTTACAGCTTACAACACTTAAATAAGACATAAATTTGACTACGCTACACTTACAATCGCAATCAGATATATCAGCTACATCCCATTCAAAGACGAAATGCATTGTTTGTGAAAAAAGAACTTCCTTGGCCGTGAACAAGGTTTTCATCTATGATCAAATTGCTGGGAATCATCGAAACAAATTTGAGTTATGACAAGAGATACCATGACGTACAAGATAACCGAAAACTAACTTAAATATCCATCTAACCACATTTTAGAACCTGCACACTAAAGAACCAGAGAGATAGCAACATATTCATTTTATGCTAAAGTAGACACTTATAGATACTTCTTTCCAAGAACAATAGTCACTTGAAACTTCATACTATCAGAAATGGGAGACTGGTATTCTAGTCCAAGAGGACTGTGGTTAGTAAGCTTACCTATAGAGTAGTTTTTAACGGTATCTATAGCGTTTTTCAAATGTTGAGTCTGACGTTGGCGAAGTATCAACATTCAAATATGAGGAAAGCCCTACCGGCAAGAATAAGAACATAATGCCCTTTGGTAGATGCAATTTGAATGCTTCTTTCCAGGTTAGAGTTTCCAAGCATTTATAGACTTTTTTTATTTATCCAAATTTGTAAGAAAATCATTAAGTTTTGGTTTCATGTTCACTGATTTCCCATTTACAAATTTCATCTTTTGAGACATCCAAAGTTTTTTTCTTTAAGTTTTATTGATTGGCAATGATATTTTTATATTCTACAACATGTATTAATGTGAAAGATAATGGAAAAACTAAACATAACGATAGGATTCAAAGCATTACGATTTCATATACTAGTAGATTTACCAGTAACTTTGAAATAGGCTTTTATATCTTATGCATGATAATTTATTGGGAATGAACAGCCCAAAGTTTATTCAGAATAATTACTATACCTGCAAAGTTTGAGAAAAGATTGACTAAATCAGACGTTACACATTTTATACTTACTTGTATCGCGTACATTTACTCCAGCCCCAAGTACCGCATCTCGTGTGGTATTTTGTTTTAACGTAATAATCTATCTTCAATACATGTCTCCTATAAACAAAAAGACAAATAATGAGCATAAATCTGAAAAAAAACAACAAAATATATCACCAGTACATGACTTTCAAGGTAGGAGCTTGAAAATATGTGTTATATGTTAAGGCAGGAATGAATACAATTGCAGTAAGATGGGGTAAATTAAATTCCGGGTCCAATTTTCGTTTTTTAATAAAATATCTTTCGGGGAGAAATACTTATACTTATTAACTGGACAGTTCAGTATTGTATTTAGTATTTTTTATTGAGAAAAATCGGTGGATTATCTCCCTGTTCCAAGTTAGCTATATATGGCCAAAGGGGAGACAATTCAATTAACATATTCATAAACCCCTTTTGATATTGAAATTAATACGATCTTAAATTTGGCCATATATGACAAATTTTGTCAAAGGACATAATTCATCGAAAAAAATTTGCCCCATTGTTTTGATTATATCTCTCCATTGAAGGATGTAGGGAAGCATCTGCGATGTTGGATATTTCGTTTCTGTCCATTGAAGTCGCTCCATGGGAGGCATCTGCGATGTATGATATAGCATTTTTGTACATTTATGTCGTTTCATCGTTTTTCTGGAGTTATTTTTTCTGATTGTCGGAATGCAACACTTTTTTTAACTAAGAAACATAAAATTCTCACTATGTACTGATGAAGTAAAAGCGAATAAAAAATGAAATTTTATCGTTGTGGTGGCAGCCATTTTCAACAAATCAACGAATGATCAGTAATGAATAACTAAGAACCGCAATATCTTGGAAAAACAAATGAACTGTATTGGTCAGTAAGACAGCATTTCGACTATTTCAAACAGTATTTCAACAGTATTTCAAAATACAGCTACCACAATCGAGATTCATGTTCGATAACTCTTTGAAATAAGAACTGTTTTATATGAGCTTGATCTGAATAAGATTTCAGAAATACAAACGACCGTATCTTAAACTTGAAAACAGTATGTGTTTAATTTCTCTTTTCCACCAGAACTAACACAGAATGGCCCTTTTATCGTTTATTTTGTTTCTAGCTTATGAGGAATAACAGTGATTTTTAACTCTTACTTGGTATTGGTTAACCCCCTATTCGCCACCTATTGGCAAATAGATAGATTATGCAATGACTGATTTTTCTACCAATTTTCATGAGTATTTATTTATCTTTTTGAGAGCAATTAATTCTTGAAATATGGACTTCTGCACTTACTGCACATGTAAATTCATTATGTATCAAGAGTTGTCGCGCGATGGCCGTATTTTAGCAATAGTTGCTGAGTTTATTGACATTGCTACAAAATGGCATGATTTTTATTTAACCCAAGAAGAGTTTTGAGCATAGAATGACACTTTGTATTAGACTTTACATGTAGTAAGGAAATATACTTCTATTGTTAAGTTCTGTGAAACACGCAATAAACTTGTGTGAATAATATAGATATCGTAATTTATGGATGTAAATGTGTTATTAACGTATGATATATGAAAATATACCTGTATCACCAAGTCCAGGAGTACGGTCTTGGATCAAGTTTCGATGTTACAAAGTTTATTTAATATGCAACTCGTGGATATGTTGACAAATATTTCTGAGAGTTTACAGAATTGTTTTGTACAAAATAATTATGTACCCCTCCTATTTTTTGAAAGCTGCTAAACTTACTAACTGTCATATTTCGATAATTTTCTTATAGCCAGTGTGTGCTATCTGAAATTCTGACACTTCTGAATCTTTGCACAGTAATTTTGAGCACATTTAAAGATCTCCACTTTTGAGCAGTTTTGACTTTAAATCATTGTTGAACTTTGTTGTATTCTCATTATATGTCTCTTATTACGATACCTATAGTTTGTGTACATGTTTTATGAAGCTGAAATATCTTTGCCCCAACTTAATCTTTGTGCAGTTCAGCACTTTTCTCCTTTTTGGTTAGTGTCAAATTTCATTAGCATATATTTCATTATTTTTTTTTTCATTATTGTACATGAAACGCAAATATCTTTGTCACTCTGCAGTTACTTTTCCTCCGAGTACTTTTCACGCATTACAAAAGCTATCCTTTTTGCAGTTTTTGTTCAAAAAATAAGTTATATCTAACGAATTAAAATATTAATTGCACGAAAACCGCGTAGCGGTTTGAGTGCAATAAATATTTTAATGAGTAAGGCGGTGCTATATATGATTTGTAATATGACCAATGAAAAACGTTTTACCAAGAGTGCGTTAAATACTAGTATGCTAATGATTTAAAATGAATGACAGGTAACAATAACGTACAATTAGCACGTGATTGAAAACGAGTACACATTTCAAGAGGTACTTGTAAGGTAATTTGGTGTTTTATTTATTTATTTATTTTTTGTTGTTTTTATTACCACACACGTATGTACCTTGTTTGGAGAAATGTACTGCACCTGTTTTTTTTTTACCCGCTCAATTTAATAATTACATTTGTACCTCAAAATCAAAATCAAACAATCATTTAGTTTTAAAAAAAAATCATAGCCCACCCCCCCCATCCCCGAAAAAGCAAATGCTGCTTTCACTCATGTATACATAATAGGTATTTTGTAGATCCACAAAACGTTTCTGTACACAACAATAAGGGGGCGACCATCTGATTTTCGGGATTTGATTTTAAACAAAAAAAAA
>MJUU01033210.1:0-37700 GCA_002080025.1 Modiolus philippinarum | reverse complement strand
CCCCATCTTTACATAATTAGCACTTAGTTTCTGCATTTTAATGAACAGTTACATCGGCCAATAAAGTTCGATATACCTCTGCCATGCTGGAGGCCTTTTTTCTATTTGCTAGGACCGTGGGCAGAAGAACCTGGGACTTCTGTCCATACTGAGTTATAAGGTTCCTTTTTAGAAAAGACAATCGCAATATGTGTTGTATCTTCAGACCATAAACGTTCCTCGACTAAAAAATACTTGCAAATTTGAATGGCAATTCGCTTTATGGGAGGAGGCATTGGTTGGAACAGAATAAGAATAAACGTGCAAAATTTGACAAATTTTGAATAAAAGACATGTATAAAAAGGAACATATGAAAATCATCTTTCTGACAAGAAACGCCCGAGTAAAATTTCCATGCCATAGGCACTACAAAAATAAAGACAGTTGTTTACTAACATTAGCTGTTTACCGAATAATAAAATCAAGATGAGTTTCATTGGCTTCTGTATTTTCTGAGGGAGGAGTCCAGCAATGCATTATCATCTAATTTGCATGAAGTTAATGCACTGAATTAAGCCCCTACTATCCCATTGTATTTGTATTGTGTGCAGGAACTGAACTTTTCTACAGTGCAATAACTTCCCAATAGTGAAATTAATGCATTCTACACAGAATATCGACCTTTAGAGCATTGAAAGATCAAAGGAAATTTTAAAAATCATATTACAAATATTTATATGTATTAGATTCATCAAGTTAATTTTGCATTTTTAACGCATTTTGTCATGTAACGTGTACCCAGATAATTTTTTCTTGTGTAATCTGAATGTCTTAATGTCTTTAACCCGATACGAATCTTTCACGACTATTTTGAATACATCAATAGTATTCAATTTTTCTTTTTGGGAGGTTTATTAATTTTAAATGCATTATCTTTGTTAAAAATCGGTAGTATTTCGGTCTAGCTGCGATAATGGGCTGGAACATGGTAGCTAAATAATAAGTTGCATTTAAATATTCTGTTTAGGTAAAAAGGTACATGTCTTGCAAACATAAGCATGATATCCTCGTTTATTTTTAGGCCCCTAGAAAAAACACTGTCTCAGTTGCGCATGTCAAAACGTAATGCCTCGCCTAGCAGCCGTTCATTGAAAACTGGGTTACCAAGTTCGTGCAATTTGGAACTAAAAGATATTGAAATATTTATTTCTTTTATTTTGCAAGTTGTTCTGTGCAGATTAAACATTGCACCTTTCACGAAGCTTTTTAATTCTTTTTTACCATGACCCCTTTTTGCTATCTGAAACGCCAACACTTTTGAATCTTGGCAAATTAATTATCGTTTAGAACACGAAAGAAATAATACACATTCCTTTTTGTATAGTTTGACTTAAAATTGTCAAATTCTTTCATTGTTAAACGTTGTCGGTTTTTTTTTCTCGTTTATTGTATTTATTACGGTACATACTAGTAGTTTGTGTACATGTGATATGAGACTCAAACATCTTTAACACAACGGCCCTGAATTTTTTTGTGTGCACTTATTCTTCCAATATGAAAAATATGCAATGCTCCTCTTTTTTTACAGTGTCAAATTTATCCATATAGTTCCGTATGTGTACATGTAATGTGAAACTCATATATAAACAAAATATAAACAATAATAGCGTCGTTCCATTGCTTTTTTTATCGTGTATTTGTAGAGACTTTGTCTCATGTGCATTTACTCCATATCCCTTCATTGCATGTTTAAGACAGGAGTTTGTCACTCCTGCAGTGTGGAGTCCATAAAAAGATTCCCCGTACGAGAGATATATGCTCGATATCAGTTCATTTATGTTGTACTTGTGCTTGAGAACATTTGCACTATCATACTTTCAAATTTTTGGCATTTTTATTTTTTATAATGTCAAATTGTTATTCTGACCACTCGTTTATTGTGCCCGCATCTTATGATTTAATCGATGAGTGGCCTGTGGTTCTTTAAGTGTTGTGATTGTCTAACTAGTCTTCTTATCGGGCAACGGATGACGGCGCGATTGTAAGAAAACATCGCCAATCATTTTTTTGTATGTTTGTTGACGATCCCGCATCCATGGGTACAAAGTCATGGACGTAGCGTCGCTCGGAATCTAGCAGTGAATTCCGCTCTAACCGGCGCTAGAGGCCGTCTCGAATTTACTATGAGGTATGTGCAAAGCTCATTGTTGAAGGCCTCGTGGTTACTTCAAGATAAAGAACAACAGTATTTGTAGAGACTTTGTCATTTGTGCATTTACTCCATATCCCTTCATTGCATCTTGAACCTAATATTCCGGAATATTTATCGAACTTTGAAGATTTGCATTTCTTTTTAGTAATATCAAAATTTACCAGAACGGAAACACAGAGCCCAAGTAGATTACTTAAATCAAAGTTGCGACGGAGCAAAACCAGAACACCAAACACTGGGTAAGTAGTTTTGCTTTTGGTGTATAAGAACTTGCAAAATTTGTTGTTCCATTCGATAAAGTAAAGAAAATGGTCAGCTAAGCTTAGTGCACAATTTGTTCCCTTAGATTCCATATTGTCCATTTGAAAACGCAGCATCGCAAATTCGACAAAAATGTTCCAGCATCTTTATCACGTCATTTCTGTGTGTTCTTGATTGACTCTGTGTGCTTCTTAATAATATATGTTTTATCTTTTCTAATTACCAGAAAGAAATACATGCGTTCTGCGTTTTCATTGCAAATTATTATGCTTTCTGTAAGAAACTGCATTAATAGTGTCTAATATACTATTTTGGCATAGTATACCTGCAGCCATGTACTATGCCTGTCATTTGACTTGGAAGGCAGAGCTACAGTATTGTCAATCAAATAGTGATTAAATCTCTTATCTGTAGGGATCTTAGTCATAGAAATCAATTTGAATTTGGTAATATTTTTAATAAAATAAAATTTTTTACCCCACTTGTGACCATTCATTTTACTCGTCTCTTCATTTTATATCATGAAATAAATGTATTTTTGAGATCCGCCATAAAAAATTATTTTTCAAATTTCCACGACATTATGCAACTAATTGAAAATACAAAAATACCGAAGTTGCAGAAAAAAACAGTAAATTTCGTTATGCTGTACACGTGTTTCAAGGAGTAACCTTTCATCAGCAGCATTAAAATCAAATAATATGGAAAGCCATAATCCAAAAGTATTAAAAAAGAAGTACTCATTACCAAAATAACATCGAAATAGGAGGCCAAATCCAGTATTTAGGAATTTAAACTCACAGTAACTAAACGAAAAGAACAACTTGTTTTCACTTGGATATTGTAATGAAAATAAATGACACAGTCAGCATAATAATGATAATAACATTGTGTTTAGCAATGACTATGCCAAAATAGTGGTCAGGGTTGAATACACATAGTGCACTCCCCTCCGGGTCGTGCCCTGACCACTATTTTTGCATAGTCATTGCTAAACACAATGTTATTATCATAATATTTGATGTATAAGATCGGCTATTACTGCTTATAGTTCATTATGTGGAATGGTTGCTAAGGAAGGGATAAATACTTTTCCAAACTCCTTTCCGCCATTTTATGTACTGCAGTTAGAAACCCGATCTAAAGAGCTACTGATATATAAAGCTTTTTTCTATAAGCTGAAGCAGCATGAATCACTCCTTGTACAGATATCCCCTTCAAAACTCTTTTTTCATTATACACTTTTCCGTAACGGTAAAAGTTAATCTGAAACTTTGTTAACGAACTAATACCCTCTTCACACTAGGTCATGATCGCAGTACGGCTGAGAAAAAAAAATAAGGATCGTGGTCCGATCGGGACCATCGAAGTAGTCGGTTCGTAGAGAGGTCTTCGTGGTCGTGAATTTTGAACATGCACACAAAAATTGAAGTGCCATCGTGGTAAAATTTGGTCATAGTAAGGTCGCGGTGTACACTCCCATCTACTGGAGGTACAAACACTCTTCACTTCCGGTTATCTCTCGTACGATTTGCTAACAATACACAACTTAAACCCTTAATAGATATTAATTCTAACAAAATTAGTGTAATGTCACAGTAAACAATGACCTAGTAATCTAAACATGAACAGTGTTATGGACTGTGTTCAGGATGAACAACACTCAAGCCGTGTTGGGTTGATAACCGGAATTATTATACCTTTCCTAATTCTCTATGTAAAATTCATAGTCATAAAATGTATATTTATTTTCATTTTTCAGAAAAGTGCTATCACCCGGTGAAAAGCACAAAGACTATCAACCGGCCAGTGAATAGCACTGTGATTACCTTTACCGGACTTTTCAGTGACGATGTTCATTGGTTAATGGGCGTGTCAGTTCAGGATGACTGACATTTTTAATATTGAAATATACATCCTTGGTATAAAAAAGACACATTTTTAACCACAATTTTTATTTCTTTTTCTTTAGATCTTTGATAGTAAAACAATTCTATTCGGTATAATAAAACACTTATTTACTGGCTATTCGAACAATAGCAAGATTATGTTTCCCCTCGACATCAACTTTTTCCCTCCGCTTCGCTTCGGGAAATAGTCGTATCTCCCACTGTATGGTAACCGCGCCGGTAGCCGGGAGTTTGGATTTCTCCAAGATGGACGTACCGGAGTCGGATCAGTTAAGTCTGTGCCATGTTTTTACACTTATAAACAATATTGTGAATTATATTTTCTCTCACTTAAAAGTCGTTAACATATATTTATGTTAGTTTGTCATACACAGAAATTTTCTCTCAGTGCAATTGATATTTACTGTGAAAAACGGGGTGAAACATGCATGATCTGTGTTCATGCATTTAAAAATGCAAATTTTTCGCGTCTGTTTTCTTTAGTCTCAACTAAATGAGTCAATTTACGTTAGAAAATGTTAATTTTAATCATTTTATGGCAAATCGTTGTTGACAACTTAGGAAAAGTGATGTAAATAGCGTATTTATTTACAACACACCAATTGTCTAAGCGCCGGTTTGGATTGTAAACAAATATGTTCAGTTTACGGTTTGGATGTATAACAGAAACGGTTTGGAAAGTATAATGATTTTTATCAAGTCTTATTTGAAAAGACTTTCTGACCTTTCTTTCCAATTAGGGCATTATCCCCTTTAGAAGCACTAAGAGGTAAAAATGTACAGCTGAACTTTACCTAAATTTATATTATGCAAGAGGAGTATATGGCGACGTCTTCAAAACAATTACGGAGGTACCAATAAAAGTGTACGCCCTATCTTACGTGCCCAGTACGACAGCGCATAGTGAGGTAAAAAAAATGGTGCCCTGCAACGGAAATCTAATCAACTGGAAACTAACATAAAAGGCACCAAAGATATATCTGGCAGTAAAATAATGAAAATTCCCTTTTATTTACAAAGCTCTTCAAAAACTAGTCGCAAACTCGTACAATCAATTTGGGACTAGTCCCAGAACCAATATAGATGCCGTGTTTTCACTCGTCGTGAAAATGTTCATCAAAATGGATAAAATCTGGAACACCCAACCGCTGGCTTTTGGTAGTGTCGGTACCAAGTCTGGCTACCAAGAGTTCTATCGCTGTTTACGTTTGTACTTACCATTTACGTTTACCGTTTACTTACTGTTAACGTTTGTCTTTCACTTGTGTTTTTCTTGTGCAGTTTCCTTGTGGATTGTGGCCTTTGATTGTAATTTTAGGATAGGTATTTTCTATTATTTGGGGATATTTTCACTGGTAAGCTAATTAAAGCTTTTCTTTCATAGCCAGTATAAAAATAAACAATCTGTATTAGATGTTAAAGGGAAAACTAGTTATTTAACTTTTTACTTTTTTTACTTTTTTACTTTTTACAAGTATTCGGTAAGTCCTGAAGAAAAAAACTCATAAAACCTTCACACATTTATGAACGAGATGGAAAATGCGTTTAATCAATCTGCTGTTCCAAAACAATATTATCATTTATTACATACTTAGCACAGATATGTTCCGCGAGCAATCCCTGGCCTGTCATTCAATTTTACGTTTTGTCCCCTTTTCCTTTTTCAAGATTATAGTTAGTAGTCTAACTGGTGGTCCTGAGTTCCTATCGTTATTTGCGTTTGTCTTTTGCCTTTATTTGTCTTTGGCTCACCTGGCTTGAGCCAGGGTGATCTTTTGCCATCACTTTGTGGCCGTACATCGTCCAGTGTAAACTTTTAATATACACTTCTTCTGACGCAAATGGAACCAAACTTGGCCACAATAGTCTTTGGGTGGTCCCCTGGTAAAAAGGTGTTTTTATAGATCCGTGCTATATCCAAGATGGCTGCCAATGGAACATAATTTTACACAATTGACCCTATGGAAAACACATTCAAAGATATTCTCATCTGAAATAGCTGAGCCAATTGGAACCAAACCACAACAATAGTCCTTGGGCGGTCCCCTGCAAGAAAGGTGTTTACAGATCCGTATTGTATCAAAGATGGTCTCAAGCCGGAAACATAGTTAAACCTTGGCACCTATGGTAAAAGCATTCAAAGACCTTGTCCTCTGAAACTGTTGAGCCAATGGACTTGACCACAATAGTTTTTGAGTAATCCCTGCAAAAAAGATGTTTTTCAGGTTCGTTCTGTATTCAATTTGGCTGCCGGTGGGTAGAATAGTTTTATCATGGACCCTATGGGAAAACACATTCAAAGATCTTCTGCTCTAAAACTGTTGAGCCAACTGGATCAAAACCTGGCCATGATTGCCTTTAGATAGTCACCTACAAAAAAGTGTTATCAGTTTTACACCGTATACAAAATAATGTGCTGCCAGCAGATAATATAGTTTAGCATTGAACCCTTTTAAAACACTTTCTTTTTAAACAACTGGGCATATTGGAATAATAGTTTAATAACTTTTGTCCCTTTAATATAGATTTTCTTTGCTAGTCAAGGTCCAGATGAGCGACGCAGGCTCTTGAGAACTTCTTGTTTTCTTCTGCAGTTCCCTGGTACATTTTGGTATACGACTGTGTTTTTCAGCCAGTGTAGGCGTTTCCTGTTATCCTTTTTATTTTATTTCTGTTTGCATATAATTCACACCAAAACCTTAAATTCAATCTTTGATTTACGCCAAGAACGTTTAAATACCTCTTTTTGTAACAGTACTCGCACGATCTTCTACTGACAGACTCGATGGAGGTAGGATAAAAAGAATCTGGGCATGTAGCGAATCACGTGATTTCGAGGAAGAGGTACAATTGGAAAGGACACTTTATAGCAAATGAAAAGAACTGAATTTTAGGCAGAGGTGGGATAAAATTTAACATTGACCCTATTGAAAAACAAATCCAGAAAACTACACTGAAACTACTGTGAGAGTTAGAGCTGAGCTTGTTCAAAATGTTTTTTTTCTCAACTCTTAGACAAATGTGACCGATTTTTATCTTGTTCCTTCGGCATTCTACTGCCGTTGTTTCAAAGATCTTCTCTTCGCACATCACTGGGCTCAACAGAACCAAACTGTCACAATAGTCATAGATTTTCCAACAGGTTCACACCTCTATCAAGACAGCCGCAAGTTGGAGTCTTAGTTAAACACTGAAATACAAAACCTTTGAAAGATTCAAAAATTTTTTCTCGTCTGAGCTCAGTTGGCCAATTGCTACAAAACTAAGCCACAATAGTCCTTGGAATGTCTCTTTTAAATATTTTGACATTTAACACAATCTGGGCACACAGAAGCTATAGTTAGTCGTCATATAAGCGGGAGGTTGATGCATCATTAAACCTGGTTTAACCAACCCTTTTTTATTTATAAAATGCCCGTTCCAAGTCGGGAATATGACGGCTTGCGAAAAATGTTCTGTGTCGGATTGTGTTTCCCTGATTCAGTCGAATGTTATACGGATTTTCCTTACTGGTCTCTTCCTTTGATCGATTCGGACTTTTGTTGTCACTTTTATTTAAACAAATGTATCTGGAAGGTATGCACCACGCCCAACATGGCTGCAAGCGGGTTTGTAGATTCTACTGTAAATAAAACATTCGGTCAGTATTTTGAACAAACCTGAAATTATCGATAATCAGGTTCTGAGGGATGGCTTATTTTGTATATAAAACATACACAGCAAGTGTTTTGTTTTATCTAAACCGGAAAACTAATATTCTTCATTTCATCCAAACCGTAATATACACGAATTCCAAACCGTTACATGTTTTGATTATGACAGCAGACATACGCGTTGGAATCTTACATTTTCCACAATATAGGTAAGTGAAATAGATATGCGTATTATCTTTACAATTAATGAAATGAATGGTTAAATTCTGTTATATAGCGTTAAATGTCATTTTCTTTTAGTTTCAATCACAGACACCACTTTTTTGGACAAGTAGGCTAATAAAGATGCTTCGATGACAAGACAAAACACGCCACAACGATCTACTAGTTTGTGCGACTTCACTTTATAAACAGGTTTAAAAAAACATGATGTTTGTTGCACAAAATAGAAATAGTCTCATCGGTTGAACACAATCGTCAGGTAAAGGTCGCCATGTTGGACCAATCCAAACTCCCGGCTACCGGCGCAGTTACCATACAGTGTCTCCGGGAACAATAATCTTGCTATTGTTCTCATAGCCAGTAATTAACTGTATACTAATTCATTTACTAAAATGTTGAAACCGAAGAACGGACCAAATATGAAAAAGAAAGGAAATGGGGTAAATGTCAAAGAGACAAATGATTTTTGAAAAGGCCTATTCAACTTATAATTATGGCCAAATTCGTATATACATTTATATAAATAGACACAAGACCAGAAAACAAATATCGTAAAAATACAAAACAACACTAGAAAATAAACACTGAAAATTATGTCCACCGATATAAATAAAACTTTCATCATGCTCTCTTGTGCAATTATTCGGCCTATTTATTTCAATGATGTAAGTTTAGCCAACGACATTTATTTCAATATCTACAGTATATGGTCTCTAACATTGCTTCCAGTTTATTACGTATATTTCTCACATCGAGATAATTAAATTTTCCGAGCACATTTTAAAGTTCGAGGTTTGTCCGAGAACTTTAAAATGTATAAATTAAACTAACGAGATGTGAGAAATTGTCGTAATAAACCGCAAAACGATGTTAGAGATTGTTTCTACAATTTCTACTCAATTTATTTGAGTCCAGTGTCAAGTATGCCATCATTTTGTTGCTATCATTGTGTATCATTGCGCTATTCATTGAAAGGGGTGTTGAATATAATATTTTTGATAAAAATGTCATATTGTCAATAAAATGAATTATTTTAGTCATAAAAATGCAAAAACCATTTCGGTAGACAATGATGCAGGTGTTAATTTCATCAACATCCGGTTGCACTATTTCTAGAAACTGACACAGACATTTACGTGATTGACCAATCGCCAACTGAGATCAAATTTCCAAACACGTTGATTACTATTTCGATAACCAATCTGTCAGGAGGTGTTTAAGTTTGCTAGAAATTAGAGAAAGAGCAACTCTTTGATTTGATTTGCGTGCTAAAAGTTTTAGATGAAATAAATGGGCAGTAACATTGCAACGGTTGAAGGTCTGATTTGCAAATATTACATGGCTTACTAATCCCAAATAACTACGCAAAATAACAATTATTTCAAAGCATCTTGTAATATTCATCACAGAGAAAATGTTTTCACCACTTTATGCAGTTGAATTATATGTGTTGGTAATTGTGATTTTCCAGAAACTCAGCGGAGGCTCTTTCGCGAGATTTCAAAATGAATTAATTTGATTTAAGAGCAAACCGTACTCAGGCGTGACTCGTTGTGAAAACTGTTTTTTATCATTGTTTCAAAATGAACGTACATATAGTTATTTTTCGTACATCAAACAAGCATTTTAAAACCCTTCCCTTTTAGGACCATCTTATAAATGTAAATCTACGTAACGTCGGTGAGCATTTTGGTCAACACCTTCAAATTATTACACCTTAAAATTATTATAAATGGAAGAAAGAATTTTTTAAGAGTTTTGCTTTGTTTTGGGTCGTTTTAACCTGGATATGGGATGTTGTCTCCTTGACATTTACCCCATTTCCTTTCTTTTTCATATAGTTCTGTTCTTGTTTGTTTCGGTTTGTTTTTTGG
Organism: Modiolus philippinarum; assembly: GCA_002080025.1. Lineage (NCBI taxonomy): Eukaryota > Metazoa > Mollusca > Bivalvia > Mytilida > Modiolidae > Modiolus > Modiolus philippinarum. The sequence goes on along the minus strand of MJUU01033210.1, from coordinate 27,588 downwards.
GGGAGAGGGTGTGTCGTATTTAATAGGTTATCCAAAAAGTTCTTCATCAACTTCAATTCTTAATAAGAAAATTAACCTCATTAAAGTCGTTGAGATTAAAAAGAATGTTTACTGAAGGTACAAACGCCGATTCCAGCTAAACTGTTAATTTTGAAAAAAAAAAATTCTCGTGGATATATGTTTTAAGCGACCCAAAATGTAGCTGTGGGTCCCCTTACGAAGATGCTTTTCATTTTTTTTTCTTGAATGTCCTTTGTATTTGAATCAAAGAATAACCTTATTTGCGGGTCTCGATGATAGTGATAAAAATATTGAAGATCTCCTCTTTGGTAATGATGACCGTGACGATCAATATAATTCGTTCATATTTGAAAAAGTTCGACAATATATAAAGCAAACTAAAAGGTTTTGATTGCAAGTCAGCCTCCTTGGTTATGTATTTGGTTAATTCTATTTTAGTATTTTCACTTAAATATATTATTTGCATTATTTTATGTGTGTATGCTTTGCTGTCAATGTTGTATGTGTATACTTTGTAAGGAGAGGACAAATATAAGTTGATATAACTTGTGTCCAATCCTTTTGTCTATGAGCAAAAAAATGTTATTAAACAAATAAACAAAGACGTCCATGTATGGAGTTTGTTTTGAAAGATCGTTTATAATTCATAATGTTTGCTGCTTTTGGAATCTAATAAGAAAATTATTGAGTGTCGAAATTGTACCAGTTCAGTGTCCATGCTTGCTTCATTGTTGATTTATGTACCATACAACTGGTTCTTGCCATTTTCCATTGTGTTTATATTTTAGAATTCGAAACATTGGTTCCCGACTATTTTTTGCGAAGTATCCCAGAAAAAGGTGATTTCAGGCCAACCCCTGACTCCATTTTCTGGATCCGCTTATTCTGTTAGATTTCAAATGAGTAAAGCTGGTTATATTTCATTTACACATCATATGATATTTTTTCTACATTATTTCAATCATAGATGTGATATGTTTCAATAAATAAAGACCTTACTTACCCTCCTATTGCTAATCCATCACAATGCGAAATTATGTCCAAAAAACTAAAAAAGCAAAAATATACAACTGTCTTAATCATATTCTTATAAGAAATCCCCGTTATCTAAAAACTCATTTTGTAATCATAAGTGAAGCGTTCATGGATGTCTTGATGACTACAATCACGGATGGGAAATTTAATTATAGTTCGGGCCAATGGTTTTACACTAACTATAGGATAATATGAAAATGGAAATCCATTTCTCGACATCGTTTAAAGGACAAAAACAAACAATTGTTCATTTTTTACAATAAGTATATGTAATAGCCCCGAGAATTATTTGTTTGTGAAACAAGATATCCTTTTGTCCATACCCCCGTAATAGATAACCAATTAGATCGATGTGTTACACTTAGTTTACTTTTTTACTTTCACCTTTTTGAGATGCATTTTGTAAAAAGTTTTCCTTACAACGAAACAGTGTATGTATTCAAAACGTAATTGACAAAAAAATTAAAATTAAATAAAAATGAACACTAATTATTTTTTGTTTTGATAGGCTTTTTAACTTTGGTGTAAACTGCAAATAGATGAACAATTGTCCTTAAATACTGTGGAAGTACTTTTTATTCGTGGACATCAATTTTCGTTGTTTTAATAAATATCATTATTTCGTGGGCACTGGAAATTCGTGATTTCGAATTCCATATATTAAAGCTCTAGGGAAAAATGTATTTCGTTGGGAACTTAATATCGTTGTTTTAGCTAACCACGAAATCCACGAAAATTAGAACCCCACGAACAATAGTGCTTTCACAGTAATAGGGGGACTCCAGAAAAAGTCGCATTTGAATTTTCTTGTATTCTATAAACAAGAACAAACTTTGAAGAAAAACAAAAACGTAATTTTTGTATTCAAAAGTTTTAATTTAGTTCACTCCCTATTCAAACTGAGACAAAGATTCACAAAAAACAATGAAATGATATGGGGTAAATACACACGAGACAAAGTCTCTACAAATACATGGTAAAACCAAGCAATGGGACAACGCCTTTATTGTTGTTCTTCATTTTAAAGACACCATAGCTATAAAATAATAAATAGATACAATCAGAAACAAAAACCGGGCCTAATATACTGATTAAGTCCAAAACAAATGGATTATAGAGGTGTCAAAATACTTTCTTTCCAACAGTTTACTAGCACTGTCAATATTAATTAAAGAACATAACAGCAAACATCTATAATGACCGAAAATTACAATAATAGGCAACTTGAACAACGATAGACACTCTGGATAGCCGAACTTAGTACGGCACTAACAAAAGCCAGTGGTAGTGTTGGACTGGTTTATGGGTATCCACCCTCCTTTCTCTACCCAGTTTCCCCATAGAATAATAAACATACGAATCATAGTAAAACCCAAAATGCATGTAGATTACTAACTCCGAGGCCATTTTCATGAAAAAAAAAGAGATTGAAACAATACGTAATCTGGAAAGATGGGTCAAGTAGTGCTCGCCGCTAATCTGCCGAAAACACTGTCGCAATACGGAAGAGATCTATATTGATTAGGCAGGTCAAACTTGTGAGGACAAACAAACAGAAAAGAAAAAGTATACTTTTATTTTCTTTTATATGGTGGCATAGTTCTGCCCCCTACTTGTCAGATAATTAAGTAGACTTGTCAGATATTCATGTCAACATGTCAGATATTTATGTTGACTTGTCAGATAATTATGTTCACTTGTCAGATAAAAAATTATCTTATTATGTGGTCTATTGACCAGCTAACGCCAATGTCTGCCATTCTGAAGTCAACATAAATATCTGACAAGTCGATATAAATATCTGACAAGTCCACATAATTATCTGACAAGTCGACATAATTATCAGACAAGTCGGCATAATTATCTAGCAAGTTGACATGTGGACTTGTCAGATATTTATGTCGCTTTGTCAGATATTTATGTGGACTTGTCAGATAATCATACGGACTTGTCAGATAATTACGTGGACTTGTCAGATAATTATGTCGACTTGTCAGATAATTATGTCGACTTGTCAGATATTTATGTTGACTTTTGGATGGCAGAAATTGGCGTTAACTGGTTAAAAGACCACATAATAAAATAATTATTTATCTGACAAGTGAACATTATTATCTGACAAGTCAACATAAATATCTGACATGTTGACATAAATATCTGACAAGTCTACTTAATTATCTGACAAGTAGGGGGCAGAACTATGCCACCATACTTTTACCACGCAATAATGAAATACAATACTATGTTATTTATTTTGGTCAGTCTTTTTAATTTAACTGTCAATCATCCGTTTTAACACGGCCATTAACCACGTTGAAATGTAACACACTGGTATGTACATGTCTCCACTGTTGCCATTGGACCATTTCGATGATAATTGATATAAAAGGATACACTTAGTTATACAAAATGTTAAAATATGTATATACTTGTATTTTCTGTGGGGGTGCGATTCTTTATATGGGAATATTTGATAAAATCTACGTGATAAAAAAAGATAAAAATAAAAAAGTAAAATGTATTCATTAGTTAAGATTTTTGATAAATTGTGTTGGACTTCGTTTTAATTTAGTGTTGGTTCATTGGTTTTCAATTTTAACGTGTCTGCAGGGTATTAATTACTTATTGTAGAATTTTATGAAATTTTCTGTGTAAATATCAAACTACCATGAAGTTACCGTAAATTTAGTTTCTGGATAACTTATATCTCTTCGATGCAGATCAAATCGAAACATTTGGAAATCCATTAACCGAAATGTGTGTAGAAGCTGATAGGGAACAAATTATCAAAGGGATTTAAATAGAGAGCTAAAATCATCTAAAGACAGGAGTATACCTTAGTTTTAAACAAAATTATCTTAAAATAAGTTATTGCAAGTTTCCAAGTAACAACGGTTCACGGACTAGTACCGAGGTACTAAAACGGACAAATATCATCAAGTCAATATATAAGCAAGTCGAAATATCTCAAAAGAGGAAAAGGTAAAAGAATGGCTGAAATTTACGACCTTGGTCTTTATTAAACAATGGGTTGACGGAAAAAAACGTCTTAGAAGAAGGCCGAAAATTTTGGCCACTCAAGAAATGCCATTTCTAAGGGGACAACAGAGATTTTCAGGGGCTGCGGTTTTGCCCAGAAAAATATCTATTTACATTTCCATTTCTAACAAATTATTTATTTTTACCAAATGTCGCATCAAATAATTATTTGCATTTGCAACAAAAAGTAAAATTCTTCAAATTTATTTTCATGAAAAGTAGGATTATATTATTTTCACTGGCACCAATATTAAGTTGTTTATTTACAAAATCGTCCAAGGCCTGAAAATCAAATGGTCGTTCCTTAATGGAAAATAATTCTTGATTATCGCGCTGTTGTCCTTAAATGCATTTTTTTTCGGAAGAAAATTCTGGTTTTCTAATAACAATTTATATCTAGAAATATTAATAATAAGAATTGACAAAACTTTGCGGGAGTTGAGGGTGTCAATACTAAGGATGTAAATTTCTCAGGCCATTGTACTTGCATTTCATTATTTCTTGTATGAAAAATAATCGCTATTGTCAACATAAAATATTTGGTGTCAAATTGAAGCATCTACCGTTTTCTTTATTATATTTCTGTTGTACCAACACAAAGTGAATTTCTCAATTTAAATTTATAACATTCTGATATACTTTATAACATTCTGATATAGAATAGTTAATGAGATATGTACAAAAATCACGAATTCGCATAATGAGGACAAAAGCTAGGGTGAAATATTAAAACTACTATTTCTGCTAAGTGTACATTTGAAAAATTTATTATATGGCCAACTTTTTCATGATTCATAATTAGGCACGTTTAAAAGTCGCAACATATGTAAACTAAGGAGTATCGCCGTCGCGCAAAGCTTTGTTCGATTTTGGTGCTTAATTTGCGCCTTTAGTTTATTACTGCTCTTCAAACTTCTCCATTCTACAGAAACTGAATTATTTTGTTTCTTATAAATTGTAACCAGAATGATCATTCTACAACGAGAAACTTTTGTCAATTATCTTCCAGTACCCAAAAAGTTATATATGATTAAAAAGGAAGATAAATTACACCCTTTTCATATTGAAATTAGAATTATCTTCCATATAAAGCTAACTTGGTAAAAGGAGTTTCTCATTTGTTCAACCAATTTACAGGATTCCTTTGTTCACAGCCCCTTCGATAACCTAGAGCTAATATGATTACTACTATCCCACAAGTCATTTTACTCATATTAATATGTTCAAGTTTTTTTCTTTTTTTTTCTTTTTTTTTCCTTATGGAAAATAAATACAGATTAATACATGGGCAATTCCATATTGGCCTGGTTATCATCCCGAGGCACACATATTGGCCCAAGACGAAGTCGAGGGACAATGTGGGTCGAGGGATGATAATCAGGTCAATATGGAAATGCACATGTATTAAGTTTTTATTACATACTTCCAACGTTTAGAAATGCCAGGCCGATATGGACCGGAAATCGTTTATTTGCACAGGCCAATATAGACCGGAAGTCGTTTATTTTGTCTTAGATGCACGAGAAGCCTAAAATAAATTATTATTTTCCAGGGTGTGAAAATATGGACAGTTTACTTCCGGTCATATTGATCATGCAAAAACGCTTTTATTTCTACTAAGTATGTAATAACTAAATTTAAATTCTGTTATATTCTTCTTATTTGCATAAATAAACTGGTAATAAAAGACCAGTGCATTATCAACTATGATTAATTGTAACAAAAACAATTTACATGAAACGCAAAGTCATTAAACTAGGCAACCATAGGAAACAATTTGAGACGAGAGAACATACATCATCTGAAGATCTTCAACGATTTGCATCTGATGTGAATATAAAAATCCTCATTAGCAAAAATAATTATAACAATAAAAACTAGAAAAAGGTGATCTGCAAAATCGAACTTGACCTGTATTTTATGAATAGAAACATTATCCCAAATATTAAAACTTTCCTTCAAAGCAAACTGAGAATGAAATTGCAACAATTCAAAATACGCCTATGCTCCTAGCTCCCATGTCATCACAGGAGATCTCAACATCTTGCAGGACAAAGAACTTATTAATTTCTTAAAGAAAGGTCCAAAATATAGGCCACCTTCTAAAATTAATTGGAAAGATTGTCGTAATACCATCCACGACTCACTTAAGACTTATTGTAAAAATTGGGTTAAACGTGAATACGTTGACAAAAAATCTTTGGATTCTTTCTTTAATGCTATTATGAAAATTGTTTATATACGAATTAAACAGTTTGAACAACATTTCCGCCATGACAACAAAAATAAACCCACCGTTTCTCGTATCCAAAATGAAACTTAAAGAATTTGGAAAGGAATTTGTTTTTGTCCCAGCTGATACGGCTGCTAATAACATCATCATAGTTTGTCGTAAACATTATATAGAAGTACTCCAAAAAGAAATTACCAGTTCACATACTTTTCAGTTAACCCAATTAACGGAAAGTGAAATTACAAACATACATTTTCTAACAGCCACATCTTTACAGGCTAAACCTGATAGTAAAACAGTTCCTACTATGTACTGGGTTCCTAAACTCCACAAAACGCCATATAAATCTAGATTCATTTTGTCATCTAGACACTGTTCTACAACTAAAGGTCCTTTTATACTCACTAATACTTTGACTGCTATTAAAAACCTGGTTATAAATTTCTGTAACAAAGTATATGAAAACAGTGGTGTCAATCATTTTTGGAGTGTAAAATTCTCGATAAATTGAATGCTTATAATGCCCCTTTTGAATCCCTTGAAAGTTTTGATTTCTCTACCCTCTATACTACCTTACCACATAATCTTATAAAGGAAAAATTCAGACGTCTTATTCAATGGCATTCAAAAAATCCGATTGTGAATATATATGTACTAATTCCTTTAAAACACATTTTAGTAATACAAAACAAAATAATTCAACTAATTAGACTTGTTTTGATATGATTTAAGCACTTGAATTTTTACTTGACAATATATTCATTCGTTTCGGTAACTGTATTTCTCGCCAGGCCATAGGAATTCCTATGGGTACCAATTGTGCACCACTTATAGCGGACCTCTTTTTGTACTGCTACGAATCTCAGTTTATGACCAACATCAGCAAAGACCCATCTAAACAGCATTTAATTGAAAAGTTTAACAACACTTTCCGATATTTGGATGATATTTTAACTTTAAATAATGACGACTTCAATACGTATTATAAGGACATCTGCCCTAAAGAACTTACTTTGAATAAAGCCCATTCTGATAATCATCATTGTCCGTTCTTAGACATCAATTTTGATATAACGAATGGTAAATCAGATACTAAAATTTATGATAAAAGGGACGATTTTTCTTTTCCCATAGTTAATTATCCATTTCTGGATGGCGATGTTCCATTAGCGCCATCATATGGTGTTTACATATCTCAACTTGTTCGATTTGCTCGATTATGTACTAACGTTTGCGATTTTAATGAACGGAATCTTTTCATAACAGAAAAACTATTACATCAGGGTTCTCGTTATCACAAACTAGTGAAAATTTTATCATCGATATAAAGACTTAGTTCATAAATACACTGCAACCTGTAGACATCTAATCAAGGCTGGTATTTCACATCCCTTATTTTACGGTAATGTTTTACATAAGAGTAAAAAAATACTTAAACTCGCCTAACAAACTTATAAAACCTTTAAATCGTCTTATTCATAAGGGTTATAATCACTGTCGTGTACACTAGACTCAAGCTAGCGAACAATAAGCCAGCGAACAATAAGCAAAATCAAGCCAGCGAACAATAAGGTAGCGAACAATAAGAAAGGGCGCCAAAATGATCACAACTGAAAACCGAAGAGATGCATACGACAAGAATCATTTATAAGTCTGATCACAACTAATAACCAAAGAAATACATAGACATAAAACGTTCACAAATAATGATTGTATATTCTAAATACCCCAAACTCATTAATTTTTTATTTATTTTTTCATCGATAGTATTTGATTTATATTCCACAATAACACCTTTTTATTTTTTACTTATTTTCAACTATTTTTGAAAGTTGCAAATGTGAAAAATAACGGAAAAGATGAAAATAATTGCATAATTTTTATAATTAGACGGAAATATATTCAATAATATGCGATTTGCTGTAAAATTATGTTTACATGTGTGCATTGTAAATCAGTTACACTTTTAAAATATAATTACTTACCCGTTGCATTTAGTTTTTTTTTAAATGGAGGGCGAAAAAATGTTTGGGTATTACTGCTTTCATTGAAATCAAGCATGTTGAAGATTTTGAAAAGCCATAATAAAAATTATGTTCTTAGTGAAAAAAATGGTATACAATGAATATGCGAATGTCCAAGTCCAGTGTTTTCTTTGTTTCATTGAATAGATCACGATGACCTTAAACAGAAACAAATATGCTAAGATATTTTTAGAGATTACTAAGAATTTCGGTTTTACTAATCATAATTCTTTCTCATATATGTCGCTAAATAAGCTTCAATTTCCAATAAATATGAAAAAACGAATCACGAATTCTCAGGTGCACGTCAAAACATGGCGGACTTTATATATTAATACCGTTTCTAACAGAGCTAATGCTGTACATGTATACTGTTGCTCCTTCTAACACAAGGAAGTATAAATAATTTGAAATCACAAGTTTGGGTTGGACTTGTCATTTTTGGACCACCAATACTCAGTTCACAGGGGTTTACCCACCCAGATATTTGGGTGAGAATTAGCCAGAGGCAAGAACTTCAAGACCCACCATATGTGGTTAAAAGCTTTTCCGTAGGGAAATTGGAAAGTCGATCCAAAGTCGGCTGGAAATCACTAGTTTGGGTTGGACCTGTCAACATTGAACCTCCAATACTCAGTTCACAGGGGTTAACCCACCCAGATATTTGGGTGAGAGTTAGCAAAGACAAGAACTTCAAGACCAACCATATGTGGTTAAAAGCTTTTCCGTAGGGAAACTGGAAAGTCACTCCAAAGTCGGCTGGAAATCACAAGTTTGGGTTGGACCTGTCAACTTTGGACCTCCAATACTCAGTTCACAGGGGTTTACCCACCCAGATATTTGGGTGAGAGTTAGCCAGAGGCAAGAACTTCAAGACCCACCACATGTGGTTAAAAGCTTTTCCGTAGGGAAATTGGAAAGTCGATCCAAGGTCGGCTTGAAATCACAAGTTTGGGTTGGACCTGTCATTTTTGAACCTCCAATACTCATTTCACAGGGGTTTACCCATCCAGATATTTGGGTGAAAGTTAGCCAGAGGCAAGAACTTCAAGACCCACCATATGTGGTTAAAAGCTTTTCCGTAGGGAAATTGGAAAGTCGATCCAAAGTCGGCTGGAAATCACAAGTTTGGGTTGGACCTGTCAACTTTGGACCTCCAATACTCAGTTCACAGGGGTTTACCCACCCAGATATTTGGGTGAGAAATAGCCAGAGGCAAGAACTTCAAGACCCACCATATGTAGTTAAAGGCTTTTTCGTAGGAAAATTGGAAAGTCACTCCAAAGTCGGTGAGAAATAACAAGTTTGGGTCGGACCTCTCAACTTTGTACCTCTAATACTCAGTTCACAGGGGTTTACCCACCCAGATATTTGGGTGAGAGTTAGCCAGAGGCAAGAACTTCAAGACCCACCATATGTGGTTAAAAGCTTTTCCGTAGGGAAACTGGAAAGTCGATCTAAAGTCGGCTGGACAAGACTCTTCATGGTATCGTATATTCCCCTTCCCCCAAACGCATATTTGTGTTGATATCCGTGCTTCCTGACTAGCATAATTTATCTAAGGATATTACGAAGAGGCGCTTATACCTAACATTATCGATAAACTTTCCATTGAGGGCGTCGAGGATGACTACGATGTCATTGCGGACGCCGGTATTTCCAGCTTTGAAAGCCTCGGCGCAAAAATCTAAACGCTCGGTGAGCTGCGTCGGGACTGATGGAAGGAAGAGCATCCCGCTTCCTTTCTTATCCTCATTATAGACATGGGATATTATGGCCTTCCAGTTGAAGCTGCGGTTGGATTTGGGGGTCTTGGATAGGGCACTATTATTCTGGTAGATCGCATAGGTCTTCTTCAGGATATCGCCGTAAGCATCCAGATCGTTCATATCGAAATCTTCGGACTTCCTCATTACCATGAGCTCCCATAGCGATATCCCCTTATATCGATGGCCATTGACCAGCAGATCGTCGCCGTTGAAAGTAACCGGATCATTCCCGATGCAAATTCCTCCGTTCTCTTCTCGCAGCCAAAAGGTATGATCCACCTGATTGGTCATGCTCATTTGAAGATAGTGCTGCGCTCGGGCCCTAGGATGGTGCAGGGATCCTCTTCGATAGGAAGCGGGTCTGCAAAGTCTGGAGGAGGGGCCACAGGGGGCTTGGAGATGGGCTGCATATTTTTGATGATTTCCAAGGCGGCGTTCTCCTAGGTTTCCACCACGTTCTTGAAGAAACTGCCGAGGTCTCGTATACCCTAGCTTCTTCAAGCGATTCTTCAGCTGACTCGCCTGGATATTCTGCTTCAATAGTGCAGCGACTTTGTCAGAGCATCGTACTGCTCCTTGCTCGTGATCTTGATGAAGCTCATTTAAATAGGGATGCTTCCAATCATGGCTTTTCGAATACCCTTAAAGCATTCGAAAAGGCAAACAACCTCACCACCATCGGCCGTACTTGGCGGCCCCGGCGACAATCCTTGAGAGTAAGAGGTTCGAGGAAGCTTTTGGCGTTTATGGGGGCGTTCCGCGGGATGATTAGGAAAGCGTTTGGCGTTTGAGGGGAGGTTGGGGAAGCGTTTGGCATTGGGAAGGGAGTTCGGGCGGAGCGTTTGGCGATTGAGAGGGCTTCAGGCGATGAAGGCGACAGACGGTGGATCCTTCTGGGCAGTTCTCATGCAGACTCTTCTGGTCTTGCACGCGGGCTGGTATCGCACCTTCGACGATAGGTAGATATGATTCTTGCACATATATTTTCCTGGTCTGCAAGGAAGCTGGCATAGATGCCCTCTCGCCATTGGTTGACAGCAGGAAGGCTGAGGCAATGGACGGGGTTTGGTACTATGTCTCCCAAAGGTGCTGATATCGTCCGAGGCCTGACGAGGCTTGATCCATACAAACCCGCATTACCCGCAATCCTCAGTCTCCACTCCGTACCAGCATCGCCTCATATCTTTGAATTGCTTTATGGGATGCTCGAGCGAGCAGCTACGGCAGATATCTCTTCAAGGGATGATCTGCTCGACGAATTGCGCAAAGAGAATATCTTTTATCATGGAGTTCATAAATTATCTGGGACTACGAAGAATTCATCTAGTTTAAACCGATGTCTTCCGGTCCCTCTGGTCTGATAGATGGTCACGAAGCCGTAGAGCTCAGACCAGCCTCGTTGGCAGAGGGTCTTGAATAGGTCGAGCAATAGGTCCGTGGAGTAGTCGCGATGAATATGGTCGAGATTCCGATCATCCTGATGAAGTTGGCATTCTCACGGATGGTCTGCCGCGGCAGCTTGAAGTAGCTCTGGCAGAGGTAGAAGCAATCGACGTTATTTTGGCGACCGCCCACTGGTTATCCTCGCACTTACTTTGCTTGCTCAGCATCAAATCGTCGAAGACCATCAGATTCTTATCAGTTGGATCGAGCTCGCGGGGATCGGGCACGTCGCCGTCCTGCTCGAAGAAGGCGGCATCGATCTCACAAGTCCCTCGATGGGATCTAGAAGCGGATATTCGTCCTGCAAGGTGAGAAGCTCTCGGATGGCCTCTTCGGTCAGACCTTTCTACAGCGCAGCTCGAAAGAGCTGATAGATTGGCTGGTGCAGATATTTACCGAAGACGCAGAGGCGATAGTAGTATAGTAGTTCAACCAACTAGAGCGTAGGAGAAGATTATTCAGCAGCCCGACTTCCCGACTATCAGACCACGAGTCGGTCGCTGGGGAGGAGATAGTGATTGCTCCTGGTAGGTGCGGCGGTATCGTAAAAGTTGTCGTGCACGTCGATTTATATAGATAAAGCATGATCCACTACGTGAAATGCCGAAAACCAACCGATACGCTAGGGGTCCACGAGGTGGTGGCAAGTAACGTTAAGCTGCGGAACGTAAAAAGCTGCGCCGTCTGCGGCTCCAAGAAATCCCAATTTATCGCTGCGTCAGGCGCTGGGCTCTGGAACAAAATGCTCAATAGCATGCCCGTGGAAATGCATTATCAAGGCATAATTTCACCGACCCCGGCACCCCAAAACCCTGGTCGATTCCAATCAATCGCGTGGATAAGGTCATCTATCACCACGATCTCTGCTATGCTCAGCATCAGGATACGACCATCCGCAATTCCATCTGCGATAAGACCATGCTCAAGGAGCTGAACGGCATTCAGCAGCACATGGCCCGCGAGCGCATGGATCGAAGCATCGTCAGACCCCTCATCAGCTCCAAGGTGAGATTTGGGCTGGGGATTAAGAAAAGAAAGTTTTCTGGTGCGACCAGCTAGCCGAAGAGCTGCACAAGCCCGTCCGTCGTAAGACTGAGAAGAGGCGCATATTGGTGGGTGGGATGGACGATACCTGGGCCGCCGATCTAGTGGATATGAGCGCCTTCTCCCTCCATAATCGAGCTAAAGTGGAACCTCCGAATACCGGCCTCCGTCGGGACCAAAGAAATTGGCCGGTTTTAAGAGGTTCCGGTTTTCGGAGGTTCCGAAACCGGTCTTCTCGATCCCAACTCTAATACCGAACGTGTGATATAAGGTCTGTAAGGTCAGTTTAGGCTGTGACTTAACTATTTCAGTATATTTCCCTGCATTATTGTAAATTTCAATCGATTTTTCTCGGTATTCTGTTCAAATACAGTTATTTATGAATGAAGATGGCAATAGATATGTGAAAAATTAAATACACTTGGTCGATTTCAATGTCCGCGGAAAAAGTCGTCCGGTTTTCAGAGTTGAATTTTAGAAGAAAATATACGTTTGGGACTGATCTATATGACCGGAATTCGGAATTCAGAGGGACCGGTTTTGAGAGGAAATTTTAACTTATTTATATAGGGGAAAATTCCGGACCGAAACATATCGCACGGTTTACAGAGGAATCCGGTTTTTAGAGGGGCCGGTTTTGGGGAGTTCCACTGTATAAATTTCTCTTGAGCATCATCGACGTTTTCTCCAAGTATAGCTGGCTGGTGCCGCTCAAGGATAAGAAGGGGATCACGGTGCACGATGCATTCCCGACCGTCTTCAAGGATCGCATTCCCCAGAAGCTATGGACGGATAAGGGCTCCGAATTCTATAATAGAGAGGTGAAGGGTCTGCTCCGGAAGCACGAGATCGAGCCACACTCTACGGAGAATGAGGAGAAATCGAGCTTCGTCGAGCGCTGGAATCGCACCACGAAGAAGAGAATGTTCATATATATCTCGGCCAATAGTACGCGCACCTATAGCTACCTTTCCATCTTGGAGGATCTGGTAGGGCAGCATGATACCTCCAAGCATCGATCCATCAAGATGACTCCCATCACCGCCAGCGAGAAGTAGAATCATGCCAAGATCTTCTGGAATCTCTCAGAGATCTACCACCCATGCAGCCGCTGCGATTCGAGCCCGGGGATAGGTACCGGATCGCTTAGGCGAATAGAATTTTCGAAAAGGTATATACGCCCAGCTGGAAAGAGGAAGTCCTCGCCGTCTCGCACGTCCCGGGCACGCACCCGTCGCCCTATCGTCTCAAAATTTCAAGGATGAAAAGATCCAGGGATCCTTCTACGAGCCCGAGTTAAGGTGCAACGACCAGGATGTCTATCGCATCGCGGATATCCTGCGGCGACGAACCAAGGGCGGGGTCAAGGAAATCTTTATAAAGTGGTTGGCATATCCAGCATCTTTTAATTCATGGATGAAGCAATCCGACTGGCAATGATCCCCAGCAGGCTTTCCGGTTTCTATCAAGGGAGACCAGAGAGTCTTGATTTACGCATGCTTCAGCTCGACGAAGAGCCTAAATGCGTCAACATCCGCTTGCATTCGGTCGTAAACGGTTTTGGTGATGGGCTCTTTATCTGTACGGGGAGGAGGAGAGTCAAGATGCGATTCTTCAGCATATCGAGATCCACGTCTCTCCGGCCGCCACTAGTGTTGCTGCAACCCGATATATCCACATTCCAGTCCAGAATCTTCCTCCTCCAGCTTATCGTCAGCTGCCTCGCGTCTTTCGTGGCTTGATTCACGAATCTCTTCGTGGCGGCGTCCTATTTTCCTCCGGATGCTTGAGATTGAAGATGCAATTAGAATTTATATCCAGAGTGCAATTAAATTCATATCCAGATCCTCTCCGATATCACCATTACGGTCGGCCCTTCTGGTGAGGCCCACGCTTAGATCCAATTTATCGATCATACTTCATCTGTAGCAGGGTGAGGACGACGTCATCGAAGGTCCAACTTTCTGATTGTCGCTTCAAGACGTAAAGGCAGAGCTGGCCGCAGTTGACCGATCCGTGGGCTGCACTTCGTCTGTATTACGATCAATCGGTAGGCCGATATATCGTCTCAGCTCGGTGGGTGACGGCAATCCGTATGAGCCAAACAAGATTCTCTGGGCGCGGTCTTTGAACCAGCAAGTCAAGTGAGCCTCAGGGCCTGCGAGATTATCATGATTCTGGATGCATCACTCGAGTCCTCTGGGCTTGGATGGCAGGTCGTTGCGCATGGAGACGTCTCTGAAGTGGGGGATGTGCAGATTCTTAACGGTTCGATCGAGCTCAAGATTGATGGGTGGCTTATCAATTTATCTGTGGACTGATTGGTATCCGTCAGAGCCTGCCAGGAGCAGATAAGGAGTGATGGGCATCTGCACCCGTCAGTGCCTGACAAGAGTAGATGGGGCGGCGAAGCAAAAAGATTTTCCCGATGCTGACGGACCTCGAGAAATTCTGAGATGCGAAGGGGATGGAGCCACCGCGTCAATTTCGGGTGATTCAGTAGTGACCATGGGCGATGGTGCTGATGCCGTCGGGTAGGATGTGGCGTTAATCGACATTACAGGAGAGAGATTTCTTGCACGTCTTGAGACATCGTGGTGGAGCCGGCTCCGGATGATATTCATCGAGCGATATTTCTCTTTGCCCGTATCCATGCACTCATTACAGTCGGCGAAGGTCACATTGGTCTCGATTATGTTCTTCTTACACTCCTCGCGATCCACTTTGAAGGCATATGCTTTCGGTCGGAGACCCAAGTACTCGTTCATCGGGTGGCCGGCGCACTCATCCTTGAATCTGCCGAGCACTTTCTGATTTACGCCGACCTGGATCCCGGAGGCATGGTCTGGGGCATAGTTGGACGTATCGAAACACTGCTGCACGTTCTCCGCCATACCCGTGTATACGTCCGCCTTCTGGATATCGCAGATAAAGTTATCCGTATCCGTATAGCAGATGCTGAGTCGGTAGCCATACCTAGGTTTCAGATAACCGTAAGTCGGCCATCAGGGTCTTTGATAGATCAAGGATGGAAAATCCTAGGTTGATGTGCTTATCGAAGATCAGCTTGGTGCGATGCAGATGGACGACAGCCAGATCTTCGCTAAAGGCCGTCCTGTGCTTGAAGTTGGGCTTGGCCACAAACTTCCTGGTGGCCTTATCGCAATTGACATGCCACACGTCCACCCTATTGAGGATATCTTCCATGGTCTTCCCGAATACCGAGTTGACCATGAGCTTGAAGGAGTCCTTCTCGAAGGCGCTGGATGCTGCCGTCCTGCAAGCCGTATTGCTCTCCACGTACGCCCTCAATCATGGGCTCTGTGTGAATCAGAGGACGCAATGGATCTTCTTCAGCTTCAGACCCTGGGAAAGATATTACTTCAGATTCACGTAGATGACCACGTACTGTAATTGTACTTATTTTCGCGGTGTACTTATTTTCACGAATTTCATGGTCAGCAACTTTCCACGAAAAAACGTACCCGCGAATATAATAATTTTCAATATGGATAAAAAGGAAATCACTCATTTCCGTGAAATTACATACACGCGAACTTAGCTAGAAGGAATTTTCGCGAAAATAAGTACTCGCGAATATTAGTACAATTACAGTATTTTTCCTTGTCGTGGAGGTTGGCCACCAGCTTCTTGACTTTATTGATCACCATGGATTCCGGCGCGAAGCGATAATTGTCGTGGCGATCGTTTAGATCCCTGGGATATTCGAGAGCGCGCGAAGCGATAATTGTTGTGGCGATCGTTTAGATCCCTGGGATATTCGAGATTAACCTCCAAGATATATCCTTGCTCATCCTCTTCGCCGAGCTTGCTAAGGTCTGGGACTTCTGAGGGATCGATCCACTTGAAATCTTCGGTTGGTAGGGCACGACTCATCGACCACCCCTAGAAATTATTAGCATCCAGGTACATCAAATAGTTGGTCGGCTTGCTAGGATCGAAATCTTGAACGTAGGGATTATTCGCCCGAGCATATCTCTGAGACGCCATGGTCGCCCCAACGAATCCCCTTCTCAACCATGAGCAGCATATCGGGGTCGGTGATATCGCTGACCTTGAGCGCGGCGTTGTACGCTAACCGCTGGTGCCGTGTAGTAGTGCGCCGGATCGAGACCATAGTGCTTCATGCAGATTTCGCTGAAATTCTCGAAGACGTCGGTGAGCAAGATCACGCCGGTCTCGAGATAGAGATCGTGATAATCGCACATGGTCTTGCATCCAAAGGCATCCCACCTTTTCTGAGCGTGCGCGTAATCTTCCTCACTGATATGCTCACCGGTAAGCCTGCTGTGTAAGGCTTCTTTTGGTGGGGCTGGGTATCCTGAAGCCTCTCGGTCCATATAGTCGTAAGGGTTGCTTCTCTGCCCGTTCGCCTTGGTGAGGATATCATACCCTTCGTCCATCCCCTTGACCATGGTGGTGATATCAGCCCCGACGACTTCCTTCACCCTCTGAGAGCAGCCTTGAAGAATCTCGGGTAACCTGGTGCGCGGAACCCCCTTCTTATGAATCATTCCGTCGAATACGAGTACCCCACCCTGCTCTGTCAGGAAGTCTAAGGCCGCCATCAGAGCCTTATTTTCCAGGGAGCACATGACGTAATGCACGGTTGTGCCCTATGTATTGTAGTCCGTCGTTTTCTCATCGGATTCGCAGGCAAGCTTATGCAGGTCAGGATTCAGCTTGATCACTTCCTCCATGATCTGCTGCATCGCGCAATATACTCCCGGAGCAAGGCTGGTGCGTCATGCATTGACGATAGTGAGCTTGTAGGTTTTGGCGTCATCCCTGGTGATTCCCTCGTAGGCCATCAGGACCGCGATTAGCTTCTCCTGGTCGCCGATATATGCGTCGATCCCCGTCCACAAGATGCCATTTTCATGGCAATACAAGGAGAGCAGAGTCGGATGCGCATTCATCTTATCAATATCGATCATATGATCTGCGCACAAGGTTTGCCGGATGCGGCGGCTGATATTCTGGAGGCCGATCTTCTCGCCCGTCCAATACCTCCCGAAACCATGGCGCTGGTAATATCGTATCGGGCACATACCAAGGGCCAAATAATCCTGCAAGAGCGTCAGCTGAGCATCCTCATCCACTTTCTCCTCATTGGTATATCTACTCCACAGCTCATAGTTTTCCGGTGCGTCCCGATATGCTTCAGTTTTTCCCGGTAAATCACTTCGCGCAAGGTGATGTTTCGCCC
Organism: Modiolus philippinarum; assembly: GCA_002080025.1. NCBI lineage: Eukaryota > Metazoa > Mollusca > Bivalvia > Mytilida > Modiolidae > Modiolus > Modiolus philippinarum. Next base: position 9,750 of record MJUU01033210.1, on the reverse strand, counting down.
ATTCTCCGACTCAAAGTGCCCAATCTTGAAGAGCCCTGGATCCATCGGCTTGTCCCCAAATTCCCGCCTAATATTAGTGAAAGCATCGGCTGGCATGGATTCTACCAGCTTCTGCAGGCTTACCTCCATGAACTTGAAGCCGCCTACGAATCGCAAGTGCTGATAGAGCGTATTCTCTGGCCCTCTCTTATCCTTGTATGAGCCGATCGCAACGCTATTGGTAAATGATATGTAGCGCTCCTCCGTGTTGGGGATGCAATCGATCTTCCCCTTAGAAGCCCCCAGTTCCTTGATGAAGAGATGGGCATCGTAAGCTGCCAGGTTATGAAAGATGAGCGGGATGAATTTCGACGCCTGATAGTTCAGATCGCGCTCAATGTGCGCAGCCCCACGGAATCTGCCCATGAAGTGGCAATGGTCCATTACCCTATCCTCCCCAACCTCCTGCTCGAAGATGGAGCATTTGGAAGCTTCGGCAAAAGCGATTTTATCTTTCCCCGTCATCACCATTGGCTTGTTGAAATCGTTCTGCTGATATATATCCCGGATGTCTTTCGTCAGTCGATCCACGAAGATCTGACCCACGTCCTCCCCTTTCCGCTGTATGGTGTAGATCACGGGCTCCTTGGCGTATATTGCTCATCGAATCACTTGATGTGGTAGCAGCATCCCGATGGTATTTGCTTCTGTAGGATCTGGTATGAGGTTCGGACGGCTCGCCCCCTTCTACCTTCTGGATGGTAGTCTTCTCATGCGCCTCAGCTGCTGTATGATTCCGTCTACGCCAGCCTTTGTCGGTTCAGGCCCCCCTTTGGTCGTGAAGCACTCGAAGTCTGCGTAGACGACGTTGGCAACTTCATCGGCCGGATATAGTTTTGGAAGCTGACGTAGCTTCCTTCTCTAGGCATCTCGATTTTCACCACCTTCTGACGTCAATACTCCATGTGCTGATCAAGTTTGTCTCGCCGAGTGTAGTGGTTCAGACTTCGGCGGCAGAAGTGAGCTTCCCAAACGTGATCGCTTACCTGCGCCGTCAAGAGCCGCGAGAGATTCTTCACCCAGCAGTAGTGCCGCGTCTCATCATTAGCCACCAGCATGAGATCCACGGGCTTTGCCACGGCATCGTCCCTTTCGAATATCCTTATAGGGGAGGTCCCTCCCTCCTTCCCGCCATCGATTCCGTATACGTTGACCTTGATCCCCTCATTGATCTTCTCGAACCTATCGATTGCCCTGAGTGAGACTTGGAAGTCGATGCCGTCGAACCTGAGCTCGTCCGCCCACTTTTCATACTGCTTTACTCGCTTGGTCTGCTTCTGATCCACCGCATCGTGGTGGAGGGCCGAAAAGATCGCCCATTTGAAGCACTACTGATCCTCATTTTGCACGTTTAATATTGCCTTTTTTGGAAACAAGCTTCTTGGGAAGAGGGAAATATGAGCTTCCCTTGAGGGGCTTGTAATTATTCAGCTGAATCTTAAGCTTCTCAACGCACCCGAAGGTCCATCCGCTCCCCCAGCCTGGAAAGGTGCCATGCTCTCAATGACCTTATCCTCCATCCGCGCTATCACTTCGTCAAAATCTGCCGACTCGGTGATAACCCTCAAGGCCGACCGGAATTTTGGGTTGGCGTAGATATTCTCACCGGTCTCCGGGCTGATCTTTACCATCGCCACTTGGAGGATTATCTCCGCCTTCAAACCCATCTTTTCCGCCAGCCCCTCCGAAATCGTGCTTCGTATTTTCCCCAGGTTAGCATGATGAAAGTCTCTACGTCTTGTTGCGTCTTGGGCTTGAAAGTCCGTGCTAAATACTTCCCGCTTGTCCTAAACCTGGATAAGGTCTGCGGCTTCTTCAATGCCTTGTTTCACCTTCTCAACCAGCTAATATTCCTTCAGCCTGAAGATATTGGTGATCCCCTCCGCCTCGCAATCGCCTTGAGCTACTTCCTGGTGAATACTTCAAGACGTTTGAATTTCCGGTTGGATGCCGACTCGATGAGCTGCACCAAGTCAAGCTTATTTTTCCTACTATATCCCTTTACCCCTTCCTCTTTGGCGATTTTCCTAGGTCACCATGGTCTCGGCCACCCTAAATTTCCTTCCGATCGGCTGATCGGCGTCGTCTTGCCGTTGGGTATGCCTCCAGCAAAGTCCATCTTTCCCCGGTTTTCCATTGCAAAGTTGCCCCTTCTTCCTTTTCAGTTGGTTATTGCAGAATTTTGGATTTTCTGGTCATGACGTTGGTCTGTTATCTTCACAGACGGAATCTTCGAAGCGATCCATGATAATCTTGGATGTCATGATTTTATTTATACTATCCAAATTTTTAAGACAATTTTTCTCGATGACCAACCTTGTGCATAGTGTTATTAATTTTAGATATTCGACCGGTTTTTATACTACTTATTTCAAGTAATTGATTGGAGAAGGTCCAGAAAATTTGCATATCGCCTAAATAATTTGGAAATTTCCCCCCTGCATACCTTCGGACCCTGGCGAAAATTATTGAAATCTTATCAGAAGCATATTTTAGGAATTCTGGAAGGTTCTTTCTCCTTTCCTTAGTCATTGGTGCGAAAAAATTGAAAAAAAAATATATTTTTTCCTGAGAATCGGGGGAGATAAATCACTAATAATTACGCAAGAAAATAATCTTTACCGACGAGGTGCCCCATCCGAAAAGATCCTCCTTGACCCAGATGCCTTGCCTCCCAGCACTTTTCAGCATCCCGGACTCGCTCAAGACCCATTTGCATCCAGGAGCCTCAAATTTAGGGTCCTATGCAGGAATTCTGCATGGTAAATACTCTTGTGGCAGAATCGTCATTTCCTAACTACTGACAATTAAATGGATTTAGCCAATACTCAACTATTTGTAGAAACTCATATCATAAAAGCCAATGGTGACCTCTTGGGGGTTATTCAGATGTCATACCTGTTAGTTTATGGTTGCAATCTCTATTTAGTGGTGTCAGTGTTAACCTAAACGAAAAATTGGTGTCACCACCCAACGGTCTTAATCCTTGAAGTTTTTACCTCGAAACGCTTCTCAGTTATGGATCAGAATCAAAGATTGCCAATCGACTGGTGTCGTGTGATATAAAGATACTCCTGTTCTTTTTATATTAGTAGTAGAGAATGGTAGGAAAATATATGATTAGGCAATCGAAAAACATCAATTGCCAAAAGCAAGACAGTTGAAATGATGAGAAAGTCACATTTAGATTTATTTTCAAAAGAAATATTGACTGAATCGAATAGAGCTGAAAGTTAAACTGAAGACAAGTCGAGATATGATGGGAAATAACCATGGTATCAAAATCAAAGAGGTTATTCTCTTTGTGCGAACAATTCAACTCGGTCCAGCTATTCGCATCAGACACGCCAACGCGTTTGAAAAGACCTGTACATAATACACCATCAATAGAATATCCAAAAAATTGAAGTCAAAGTGGACACCGTTTCTAAAGGAACATGTTCCTGGAACAGCTTTACAAACGAATAGTCATGGGATGCGTAGGAATATCAGAAAAAAATATTTGATTGCAAAAATGTCAAAATAAACTTTATAGCTCGAAACGCAGAAAGAAAACAAATACCTACCAAACCCTTACAACACGATTTTACTACAAATGGATATGTTCTCGTTATATTGGACATATTACCAGTACTGGAAAAACGTTTCAAGATGAAGGAAATGATATGTCCAGAGAGGAGTATGCCCAAGGATACACCTTTTTATTTTGATTTTGAAGGGGAAAAGGGATAAAAAAGAAAACCTCTAAATGCATTTAATATTAAAGATATCTATTTAGGTTTAATATTAAAGGTCAAAAGTTCTCAATGCAGAATTGTTTTTCTTTCTATAGAAAAAAAGCGTACCTGATAGTAACACCCCTTAATGCATAATTTGATAACATTGACATTTGAATAAAAGTATATGAAGTGCCCTTATTTAAGCCCAGTCAGTAAGCTTAAATCAATTGTGGAGACAATTGCGAATATCTATGCTGACAATTCTCGCCTGCCACAACGGAGCCACTCTTCAAGACCTCAGCTCAAACGCTACGGAGAAGCTGCTGGGTGACATCCATACGAGATATTATTCTCCCTTAATCTCATACAGTCGAGAAGATTCACGCAGTCGGTCCCAGTAGCCGATGCCTCATATCCAAAATCATACCCTTTTTTAGTTATGAAAAGTTTACATAGAAAAGATAAAATAGGACAAGATTTAATACATCAAATTAATACTTAATTCTTTATGAAAAACTCGTCTCCGCTTCGCTATCTACTTCTTATGTTTAAATTAACACTTTACAGAGCATAAAAATGCTTTAAAACAATCCCCATCCCACACATATTCTTGCTGTTTTGTTTCACTCTCTTCAATGGGTTTATTACTATTGCTTACTTTTGAAACACTTTGCATAGCATGCTTTTGAAGCAAATCGCCATCCTCCCATATTAATTTAGAGTCATTTATTACAGTGTGGACAGTTAGATGACAGTCTATGAAGTGCTATCATTTAAACTTGGTCAGTAAGCTTCGTGCAGACAATTGCAAATGTCAACATTGACAAACGTTTTCGCCTTCCGCAACGGAGCCTCTCTTCAAAAACTCTCCTCAACGCTTCGCAGAAGCTACTGGGCAACAATACAAGATGTTGTCTCCTTTAAGCTCCATCCACCCAAAAGAGTCGTGCAGTCGGTTATGGTAGCCGATGCCTCAGATCCAAAATCATACTAACACTCTTTTATTGGTATCAAGAGAAAAACTAGCTTTCGTCTCCCCATGATCAATTTTAGGTAATTTTTAGTACCGATATCTGCGTAACGGTTAGAGATTACGCTTTAAAAAGATTTCAATCGAATTTGGCGACTAAGAAAAAAAATCGCAAAATTGCAAAGTTGAATCAAGGAATTTTCAAAAAATCCCTCTAAGTCAAATTCTGGAATGTTACAGATGCACGTCTTGAAATTCTAAAATACTTATTTGCATATTAAATCTAATTGAATCTTTGATGCAAAGTTAGCTAGACTTGACAGTTGTACATGCACTATGATATTAGGTTATCGTTTGTTCCATTTCTAATTCACTTGTATCTAATTTTACAGATAACACTGTTACGTCTTGTGTTTTGGACACGGGGGGTCACTTCTTATATAGAAGTATATACAGGCGTGCCGCTGGAAGTGGTCTTTTTTGCAGTTGCCAACTAAATGAATGGGTCGTAATTTTTTTTGACAAATTCTTTATCAATAGGTCGTAAATTACCACAAATGACCAGAATCTCTACTGGTTGCTGTAATTAATCCATTATTTATCACTGTGTGATGTGTAAGAACATTCCTGCTGTATATTAATGGTTTTCTTACTCCAATTACACATTTTGACTATACAGTACGGTTGATTATTTTTGAAATTTACTATATGAATGTATGGATATTTTGTTTGGGAAACTATATGAAAGGGGGTATTTTCAAAATGCCAGCGGCAGACCTGTACCAAATTCCACCTGAAGTAATCACCCCCGTGGTTTCGGACTGGAAGATAATATCCTTTTTTTCCTCTCATCCTCTTCAGAATTTGGGTAACAGGTATAAAAATTCAACACATACACTCAACGAATGCTGATCATGTCTGGTAAAGTTCCTTCGGCATAGATTTGTTTCTGTTCGGTGCCACAAGTGTAGTAAATACTGATTCTAACAACTAGCATTTCTTATCCCAGCGGTCAAAATTTAAGTCCAGTATACAAAAGTCACACTGATTCCAGCAGACACAATAACAATAACATTCAGATGCATAACATACAAAAATGCAGCATCGTCAAGCACAAATTCATCATCAACCTATAGCATCTTGACGGCACAAACAATAGACAAAATAGTGCTAGCAAGCCACAACCAAATATTGTTAGTATATATATACTTCACAAGGTAAAATGACTTTGACGTTCAGTGTACGAACCATACTCAGGTGTCGATAGACAACTGCCGTTAATTTCAACATACCCATCTTCAATAAAAGGAGAAATTGCAACAGAATATTTATCAATTAAATCTGAATATCTTGAAATGAATTTCCTAGGCAACACTATCAGTCGAAAGCCTGGTATAAAAGGTTATAAATTAAACTTTTGTTTCGTTGTAAAAATTTCTAATAGCGACGACATGCTCTAGTATGTCTCATTACTTGAGAAATACAGTCTCCGTGGACCTGGAAAGAGGGATCATTGCTGTTCAAAATTTATAATATCAAAATTGAATTTTTTTTTTCTGTTTTTTTGTTACAGAACAACTGGATGATTTTTTACGGGAATGTGACTGGTCTATCCTCTATAATTCGAGAGTTATTTTTGAACAAGGAAAAGATAATTTTAGAATTAGACATTAGAGTTGGTAAAGCAATTCCCCGTGATTTTTGTATTTAAGGGCTTTATTTTTTGATATACAGATGACATTCGCGATGACCGGATCTTCAAAATTAAATTGTCATGATGTTGTAGTTCAGGAAAAAACAGTTTTGACGCTTTAGATGCAATCAAGATGTTATTTCAGAAAAAGCCATGACAAATCCGCGATTGCACCTTCCCAATTTAATTTGATTAATATTTAATTTTCAGCTCTTAATCCGGTAGCCAGAATTTCACCATTAAAGATATAAAAAATATGCTACTCTTCACACAAATTTAGATTCACTTCACCGTCTATTTATAATAAATGCAATCGTGGATTTTTTAAGATTCAAAAGTGCGACGAAAGGAAATGTTCTCCTTATCCTCGCGTGGTCCAAGAGAATACTGGGAAATCCAATGTTAATGGCAGGAACTTTACCATCCGAATCCCCATTGAAATCTCCTGAAAAACATTCAGCCTGATATATTTGATTACCTGAAGCAAACCAGGCTGCGGAATTCAGTACGTTAGTGAAACTGGTCGTCCATTACCGCGACGCACCTAGGAGCATTTATATCGTATGCGTTTCCCTAAAAAGTTTACATACTTTATATGCAAACACGATTCAATTTACCAATCCTGAAAGAAAATTTAAAAAAGTGCAAGCGTTAGAAATTGTAGAAGATCCCCTGATCAATCTCAGAGATAATTTGTAAGAGCTAGAAGAGAATGTGAATTGTCTTGGATTAAAAAATTCAGGCAGCTTATCCATTAGGGTTAAATGATCACATTAAGGACCAGGGAAGCATTTCTCAGCGCGTTTCAATTGACATCACGGACATTTCGTTTCCAAAATTACACCATCGAAGGTCACATGGTCGAAGAGTGAATTATAACATAAAAAGCTAACATAAAAACATTGTAAATGTTAAAGATCTATATACTATTTTCAAAAAGAATTGGGCGGCACGGATTGTTCATCAAACTTTGTTCAATTTCTGTTACACAACTTTATAAAATCTCTTTAGAATATGATACTATGTCTGCGCTCTATGAATGTTATAAAATTATTTATGCGTTCTGCTATCATCGGCTTTTTTTCCGAGAATCGACTTTTTTCAGAGAATCGACAAACCCCATGAACATAAAACAATTTTTGAAAATCAAATATATTGATTTGATTGATATTGCAAGCATTCTCGGGACCCATATATTCAAAAACTTATGCCCATATATTTTGATAACCAGAATATGCCTATCATTTCCTTTTCTTGCAAACAACCTATTAGAAGTATTTTTTTTCAATTATTCTTCCTTGACCTCTGATGCTGATTTTTAGAAAAACTACCCCCAGCAGTTGAGACTCTGTCACCAAGTTCGACGGTTCTTTTGAAAAGGGCCTAAATATCGCCATATCGCCGTAAAAGTCACCAACATTATACATTTTTATAAAGATAATTATGATCAGCCACATCCTAAGGTTTTTGTCTTTCAGTCAAAATTGAGAGATCTTGGCAAAAACTGTGTGCTTGTACCTGTTGACAAAGCTTCCAATTACGTTGATATCATTTCAAAGAAATACTATATTATCGATGTCCAACAAAACGAACTTGCCAATTCAAATACTTTCAAGCGCACCAATTGTGACGAACAATCGCCTCTGGCTAACCCTCATCCAAATATCTGGGTGGGTAAACTCCTGTGAACTGAGTATTGGAGGTCCAAAGTTGAGAGGTCCGACCCAAACTTGTTATTTCTCACCGACTTTGGAGTGACTTTCCAATTTTCCTACGGAAAAGCTTTTAACCACATATGGTGGGTCTTGAAGANCTTGCCTCTGGCTAACCCTCACCCAAATATCTGGGTGGGTAAACTCCTGTGAACTGAGTATTGGAGGTCCAAAGTTGAGAGGTCCGACCCAAACTTGTTATTTCTCACCGACTTTGGAGTGACTTTCCAATTTTCCTACGGAAAAGCTTTTAACCACATATGGTGGGTCTTGAAGATCTTGCCTCTGGCTTACCTTCACCCAAATAATATCTGAGTGGGTAACCACCTGTGAACTGAGTATTGGAGGTCCAAAGTTGAGAGGTCCGACCCAAACTTGTTATTTCTCAACGACTTTGGAGTGACTTTCCAATTTTCCTACGGAAAAGCTTTTAACCACATATGGTGGGTCTTGAAGATCTTGCCTCTGGCTAACCCTCACCCAAATATCTGAATGGGAAAACTCCTGTGAACTGAGTATTGGAGGTCCAAAGATGAGAGGTCCGACCCAAACTTGTTATTTCTCACAGACTTTGGAGTGACTTTCCAATTTTCCTACGGAAAAGCTTTTAACCACATATGGTGGGTCTTGAAGATCTTGCCTCTGGCTAACCCTCACCCAAATATCTGGGTGGGTAAACTCCTGTGAACTGAGTATTGGAGGTCCAAAGTTGAGAGGTCCGACCCAAACTTGTTATTTCTCACCGACTTTGGAGTGACTTTCCAATTTTCCTACGGAAAAGCTTTTAACCACATATGGTGGGTCTTGAAGATCTTGCCTCTGGCTAACCCTCACCCAAATATCTGGGTGGGTAAACTCCTGTGAACTGAGTATTGGAGGTCCAAAATTGATAGGTCCGACCCAAACTTGTTATTTCTCACCGACTTTGGAGTGACTTTCCAATTTTCCTACGGAAAAGCTTTTAACCACATATGGTGGGTCTTGAAGATCTTGCCTCTGGCTAACCCTCATCCAAATATCTGGGTGGGTAAACTCCTGTGAACTGAGTATTGGAGGTCCAAAGTTGAGAGGTCCGACCCAAACTTGTTATTTCTCACCGACTTTGGAGTGACTTTCTATTTTTCCCACGGAAAAGCTTTTAACCACATATGGTGGGTCTTGAAGATCTTGCCTCTGGCTAACCCTCACCCAAATATCTGGGTGGGTAACCACCTGTGAACTGAGTATTGGAGGTCCAAAGTTGAGAGGTCCGACCCAAACTTGTTATTTTTCACCGACTTTGGAGTGACTTTCCAATTTTCCCACGGAAAAGCTTTTAACCACATAATATGGTGGGTCTTGAAGATCTTGCTTCTGGCTAACCCTCAACCAAATATCTGGGTGGGTAACCACCTGTGAACTGAGTATTGGAGGTCCAAAGTTGAGAGGTCCAACCCAAACTTGTTATTTCTCACCGACTTTGGAGTGACTTTCCAATTTTCCTACGTAAAAGCTTTTAACCACATATGGTGGGTCTTGAAGATCTTGCCTCTGGCTAACCCTCACCCAAATATCTGGGTGGGTAACCACCTGTGAACTGAGTAATGGAGGTCCAAAGTTGAGAGGTCCGACCCAAAC